>JAQGBJ010000946.1:0-28977 GCA_034698345.1 Sphaeridia pumilis | reverse complement strand
ACAGCCAAAGTAAATATAAAATTACTATAACCAAGTCGTCTAGTATTGCATTCACACGATAAATTTTTCACCACTTTTGTTTGCCGCCAAGTCATCGCCTTCAAAGGCACTGAATTAGTTCCTACACATTTTTGCAGTTGTTGAAACTATTTTTTGCCCTAGGCGATTCCAGTATGTTACTTCCGGTCCGAATAAAATTGCGTATTAAATTGCAACTTCTCAAGCGTATATTTTCCATTTACAAAACACTGTTTTAGTATATACTAAAAGGTTCCAAAGTTCAACAGACAGCAACGATACTAAAAACATTTTCCTTGTAAAAATCAGTCTCATCTACAATTTGTTTACATTGGCAACTCTGTTTTCAAAAACGCTTCAAACAAGCTTGTATCAAAAAACAACAAACAACGGTCTTTCGCTTGCAAAAATCAACCGCTCACAATAGAACTCAAATCACTTTGTTATCCCCCGCCCAAAATAACCTGATCACAGATCACCATGCGAACGCCATTGAATCAGCATCCGCGTTTGCCCTTTCAAATAATTCGCCAATGTTGCCAATTCGTCGCCCTCTTCTTCACAAACAATCGCGTCTGTGCCATGTACATTTCTTCCCGTTGATTTTGTGCGAATTTTCAAATTCAAGTCTTCTTTCAAAAGAGACAATAGTACAAGTAAATATACGCACCCATCTGAAACATGCTCCTTTCTCTACACATATGCACGTATACCAGCTGCATAAGCTTCCGACGAAGCCCCTAAATATATGTACAATTGTTGGGCGTATTACGTCGGCTTTAACCAGATTTGCACGAGGAGCTCAGGCGAATTGATCGGATGAATAGCAGGCGACATTTTCTCAACGAGATTTACACTACTTCAGGTCCTGGTTTTGGTATCCTCGTAAATTTTAGTGAAACCATAGGAGATAGACAGATTCAGTTGGCTGGAAAAGGTGCTGATTTCCAGCAATATCCTGTTGATCGTCCAAATGGCAAAGTTGGCGGTCCTCGATTACATGTAAGCAAGATATCCACTTGGATTTCGTTGAAGCGTGTAAAAATCGTGCCAATTCCGCTTGTTTCCGTTTCACTCATACTTGAGATGAACTTGGAGCTTTTTTGCCAAACCGCAAAAAGATGATCGAAAAATATATAAGTCTTCATCATCATCATTGTTTGTGAAAACACTTCATGTTAAATCTCCCGCCATCAAGCCAAAAGCCCAAAAACGTCGTTAGGTTGGAGAAAGCTTCTAAACAGGTCTATATACAGTGTGTCCAAAAATCAAACTTTCATAGTGAAAAATATGTCTGCTGTTTGTAGCCGGCAACTACTACAAAACACGCTGCATATTTTGCTTTCACTATTTATAGGCGCCACTTAACCTATATTAATCTCGTAGAATATGCGATTACCAACAAGTTCCTTCTTTCGCCTTTTCCCAAAATATTGACATTCCTCTTCTGCCGAAAAAAGCCAGAGGAGAACACGGCAAAATTTTCCTCCTCTAATCACAGCCACCATTTCCCTTTTCTTCAAACTTAATTATGGAGCAATCAACAAACAACATTGCAGAAGCGGTGACTTTGGCTTGGTTCGTACACAACTATACGCCAATTTCCAAGACCTTTATTAAGAAAATACCGTACATGTGCCAAAAAATAGAAACGTGCCTTCTTGCTTCTACTCCCCGAATTTATATACATCCGGACGGAAGAGACCCGGATTCTCCAGCTCACGTAAATAATAAGAAACGAAGGCTTGCTAAATACCTACAAGTATGTATATGCGTACGTCACACGTCACAAATTATAGATTGCCAATTATCGCCGCCAATATATATGCCAACATACACGCGTCTGCACTTAGGCTCCATAAGAATCGCTTTAATACCTCAAGACCGACGCGGTGTTTGCCGGGTGAAAATCGGTTTCGAAGCAGAGCTCCTCCTCAACTCGTTAAGCAAGTAAACAGGAACGGGCAAGAAGAAGAAGAATCCAAATACACACATATGGCAATAGCAGCGGCGGCGGCGGCTCTATCATTTCTCTAGATTGTTTATTTTCCGACACACTGTCAAAGTGCTATCTTTTTTACCATACATTAATACGGGGCCGAACATTACAACGGTGCAATCGATGTTGGTGAAAATGGTCGTATATTGATCCACTGCTCAAACACTTGCTTTCCAAGGGGATTTTTCCCCTTAGCTTACGTAACTTTGACTGATTGATATCCCAGCAAGGTGTACAGTGGTAATGGGCAAATACTATAAAATTCCATCTAGCTTTTCACCATTTCCTTTATATTTATTTTATTTGCAAGTAGGATTTGCACCTGCTTTCCTTGCAACTAAAGCGGGTTATTTCAGATTTTTAAGGGGAAAAATATATAATGGCCAGTTATCGCCCTGGACTTATGGTAAAATTATACCAAAGATTTTTTGATAGCTAAAAGTAATTTACAAATAAATTATCGAGTTTTCAAAAATTTTTACAAACTTATTACATTGTTAAGAGGCTATTTAGAAGTAACTATTATTTTATTCATGAAACTTGAAATCCGTAGCTATCAAAATCAGATTCTGGTGGTTTCGCCGATTGAGCGAAAACTAACCTACAACCATTTTTGGAAGTTTGCCATTTCAAAAAAAAAATATTTTGAGCCGGTCATGTACATCAGTGGTTGTGCTTCTTGGTTCTACTGTCTCAAGTGCATTTTTCCAGCTACCTAAAGAACTGACTCCGAAGGGGAACAAAAAATATACTTGTTTCTCTCCTGTTCAAATAAACGTCAGCTGTTTACTAAAGAGCTGTCATCCAATTTTATTCAGTCAGTTTCGACCGCGTTTTCCCGCTATACATTGTGTGCAATTTTCAGTCAAAGAAAACTGTATACAAAAGCCACTTTACAAACTCTCGACTACTGTCGCTCTCTATCTATCTCTCAACTGGAATGTGTTTTCTTCTCGAGAGCCTCCAGTGGAGTCTCCAGTGGAGACCAAGACTTATACACTTTGAACTTATGTTACTTGAATGCTTCTTATTACGGCCTTTTTCTCATAGCGAATAGCTTCGCAGTTGGACGTCTTCCGTTACCCGTGACTATTCTAGATCGCCCCCGAAGCCTCAAATGGCTCAACTTTCACCACCACCATTTTATATTTATATGAAACAACAAGTCTCACCCTGAAAATTTCTCCAACTAATTTTCTCTTGTATCTTCTTATGCAACTTTTGATGCTGGATAAAAAGTCAAAGGTTGTGTTTGCTGCTGACGTCATGATTTGTATTTAACACAAATATTTTTGGAGCTAATCAACAAGATGAGATTATATAAAATTTAATGAAAAATGTTTCGTGTTTTGCAGGATCCGGGTGGAATACTACGTAAATGAAAATACGCTTAAAGAACGTCTTCATTTGTACTTTGTCAAGAACCAACGTTCCAGCCTCCGGTTCAGAGTCGCTCGAATGGTCCTCAAGCTCTTCACTTGCCTCCTTTACGTCTACAGAGTTTTCCTCGACACCGACCCCAGCAGGGCTGCCTGGTGAGTATCACACAAATATAATCACATCAAAACTTTTCTCTTTTTGTATCAATACAACAACTTTTATCATCCTCTTCTTCTTCTAACTCAATCATCTCGTCGTCGACAAGTCGAGATCACACATTGGCATCAAAAACTCATCTTTCCTTTAGTCCCTAATCTATAGGAATTTTGTAGAATCTTAGAAGGCTTCCCCTAAAATTTAATCAACGAGACTGATTTTTCTTCTTCTTTTGCCATGTTGATACACCTGTATAGCGAATCTGATTGCGTTTCGTTGTAACAGACAAACACGTATATGATATTGCAAGCAATGCCTGTTTTTGGAAATTTGATCCAAATCCTTCAAATATCCCTCCATATTTTTTTATGCACTTAAAGTCATAAAACTGCCTATAGAAGCTGTATATGGGATGAACAATATTTTTTGTCTGCCTTGGAACTTTTCAAATCCGATTTACACCGCCGATGAATCTCTCGTCCTAACTAGCTTAACGTAGACCTCAGCTACTGATCCGCTTTGAACTTGAATTCAATTTCTAGTTTTGCTAGTCTCTGATTTGATTTTACCCGGATCAACCAACACCACCTTTTATGTCTGTTTCGAGATTCTTCTTAGTGTCGGTGTCAGAAAATATTTTTCGCACCTGTTCGTTCTTCAACCAATAGCCAAAACCACTCTCAACTTGTCTTATTACCACTGCATAGTCTACTACTCGGCTAAAAGGGTCAAATAATATATTCGTTCTTCTAGTCGTAAACTGCGGTGCCAGAAGATAAATAATTCATAGTCGACGGACTGGTCAAAATAGAGCTGTTTCTCGGTGTCTTCGTCAGTCTACTGCCAAATGTTGTCCCCATTACTCTTTTGGCCAAATGACAATTTCTCACTCTTAACGCCGAGAAAGCGGAAACATATTTTGGGTGGACCTCCAGTTCCAGTAGCTCTGACCACAAAGTAGCCATGTGAACAATCGCCTTTTCTCCTCGTCCACGACGTAAATATAGCTTTAGTCCAGGCAGGAGAAAAGTGAGCTATTACAGAGTTTTTATAGTAAACGCATACACCTTCGATCGAGAGAAATCCAACATTAATAACAATGGCAATTAAACCTTTCTGCCTTTTTACTTTGATAATCGTTTCTATTTTTGATCCTGTATTTTTGACCTCCCACATCGATCGGCACTTGTAAACGTAGCGGGCTCTTGTCGTCATCGCATGCTCGTGGGCAAGAAGTGAGACCTCGCCAAATATGCGAATGTACTGGACAAGTGGAATATAAATATAGGACATGGCATACATGTTCCCTAATATTTCCATGCTTTTGCCGCTCACGCACCGACAACACAGGTGAACTCGTCAACTAATGATTAGTCAAGTCAGGTTACAGAAGAACCGCCGAGGAGTCGATCGACAGAAAATGTGTGTTCTCAGTCAGCGTTCTAGAGCTCTAGAATATATTCAAGTGTTTTTGTCGTCCATCCAACCTTTGCATGAGGTTGTGTTTGTGCTGACTAAGTGCGACCACACCAAAAACGGGTAGCTTTTGATGTGGATTCAAATCCTACCTTCAAGAACGAGCTGTTGTTTCACTTTTAAAAATGATACTAATTCGTCAGTTAATGTTTTGCAACCACTGGCAAAAATTCAGTAAATTTTGTAGAACCGACAAAAATCTGAAATTCTACTGTATGGCTATATAAAAATTCTACCAATTTTTTTCAATTTCAGCCCGCTTATATCATCATTTCCACTGCCTTGTAAAAACATGTTGCTTTGTATCTGATCCTTTAATTTACACACTTAAATTCCTTATCTTTCCCTCATTCCGTCACATCACCTTGGCAGCATTCCAAAACTCCTAAAGAGAAAGCAACAACTTTCCCGCACAAATCTCACTCAATCTCACAGCCAAACCAGGTGTAAACTTGTAGATATCTTCAACTCTTGCGTAAAATATAAACCCCAAAATCTGCAAGTTTCCGTAGCCCCGTAGCACTTCTATAATTTTGCAAAACTTGATAAACTCGACGACGACGACAAACTTTTCCCACCTCTTCTCCTCTCATCCATGCCCCTTTTGATTATATGATTACAAACTAAACGTGTTTTTCATATACATAACATCTACGTCGTTTAGCACACATTTATATAACACACTCACACTAAAAGCCCTGCCATCACAGAATGTAGTTGATTTAATTTCCGTCCTGATGGTTTTAGCTCAAAATTGCATTAGCAGTTTCCCTCAGTTTTCGCTTCCTTGCCAACCGTTTTCCAATGGCTGGAATGCAAGAAAAGAGGGTTTTAGCTCAGCTAAAGGGATTTTGCAACCTGAAAAATCTATAATCTTGCTGCTGAATATCTAATGGATTTAAAACAGCTTGCTAGTAGATCGACCAAATATAATTATCAAACGCGTATGTATATACATACTTTTAGTTTCTCTGTTTATTTCTGTCTTGGACTTCCAGCAAACTCGTGACAACTCTACATCATTATAATTGTACCATAAACAAGCGCTTTCTTCTCCTTCGTCTTCTTCTTCTTCTAATGAAGGACCTTTTGGCGAGCCGGGAGTCAATTGCGCACAGTTCCGTGTATTTCATATCCGACTTGTTTCTTCCTAGCATTTTGATAATGTTCTGTCTAGCGACAAAAATGTAGCTTCTGCCATATATTTCCATGTTGTTGAGGGCAAACTCTCATAGGGTAATCCTGTCGTGTCGTCATATAAAACTGATACAGTCGCTGGACATGCCACCGCCATTACTTGTCCAGCCTTTCTTCTGACTCCTGATTGCCTCGTGCTTCTCAGACACAAGGCTTTAATAGAACAGTTTCAGAGTCGACCACCACACAATACACACATGATCAAGGGCAAAAATAATTCCCGGTAATGGCAAAATAGCAAGCAAACATTTCCATCAGCTCAACAGCCAAATGGACTAATAAACAAGGACGTCACTTTGTTTCTAACATCGTAGTCAACCGATGTAACATTGGTTTTGTTTCACAAGCGTTTCCATAGATTTCACCATTTTTTCATTTGTTTCCACTTTCCACACCTCAAAAAATATTACAAGTGTCAGAATATATTCTAGATTTTTTGCTCCTTTGTATTCTAGCCTTTTGATGTTCTTTTGAGCGGAAGTGAATTGCAGAACTGTATTGACTTTGCCCTTGGAAAATTGTTAGAGCGGAATTGCAGCACGCGAAAAATCATCAAAAGTTGTTCATCAAAAAATCTTGTTTGAATGACACTGTACATGCTTTTATGCCAAAATCTTGGAAATCTTCCAAGGCTACTAAACTGAAAAAAACTCTTGCAGAACCGGAAACCCGAACCTTGCTCAAAAAAATCTTGTCGACAAATATGTACACTTGAGCAAATTATAGTAAAACAAAACCTCGAATTTCTCGCCCACTGCCAGATTTAACAGATTTGCCATTTAAAAAATGTTATATGTTAATATTATGTTAATAATCCCACTACCTTCATTCTGATTTCCAAGTACAACTAACAAAGCACAATTCGTATTGTATATACATGCATTTTCTTAAAAAATAATATAAAAGTGTTGTATATGCAACTTTTCCCTCATCCATCGTCTGTCTTCTCATTACTTTCTCCGGCTGAAAAATACGTGCAATTTTGTCATGTCCCGAGGCTTTGCTTGAGAAATACGATTGACGAGATTGTTTTCTTATATATAGATTTTTGTCAGTTGGATATTTTCTCCGACAGATTTGTCTTGTTTTTCGCTTTCCTCTTACAAGGGCTACGTGTCCAAGTCGATGCAAGAGCAACCGCCCACTACACTTGTTTTCTTCAAGCGGTGTCTGTCACTTGGCGACTACAATATAAAAAACACGTCGATTCGAATCGAATTTACTCAAGCCTTATTACACTGCAACCGGCGGCCACTTCACTCGGCTCACAACAATAATGTATTCTTCACAACCTCCTTGGAACACATACAAGTACATTTATTCAAGTGGCTTCAAGAACACGTGTAGTCGACATATGCTCAAATGTCCGTGTCCAAGAAACCTCAAACCTTTGGTTTCAACCCTTCCAACCAATGGAAGCGAGTGGCCAATTTCAGGCGCTCTGTAAAACATCACCGGAAAAATACATGTTAGTAGCTGTATTCAGGCAGGTTGGGCCAGGTGAAACCTCCAGCTCATAGGAGGAGGAAGAAGAAATTCTTCATGTCACTTGACATCCACCGAAACCAAATCATCATGATGGATTTGCTCTTTTTTCTATCTGCCCGAACTCCACTTTTGTTGTATACACGCCTTAACCACATGGACGGATAATCTTTTTTCTTCCAACATTTTATATGCACTTGGTACACCATTGGATTTGCAAAACCATCCGGAAACGTCAGGAGTTCAAGTTGATCTTTCCTTGTTTTCTACAAAAACTTTCTCTTTGTTTGGCGGTTTTGGATAAAAGTTGCCGAGCATTCTAAATTCAAGTATACGGAAATCTTGAAAACACACCTGTAAACCCACAGCAACTTTTTCAATAGAAACCAAACTTTTTTTTGAACCACTATTCACCTGGAAGAATCCGATTCAATTTGACATTTTGCATTCCCTTCGTCTCAGTATTCGCATGTCAAATTCACCTCCTCAGTGAAAGCGACAGGCGGAACGAATATGTGTCACAAAAATGCCAACTGGTTACAAATTCCTTGAAAGCACCGCTTTTTACCTATTTAACTTCCATCAGTCTGTCCAAAAAAGTCTTTTTCAAAGGAATCATACAAGGAGTCCTGATGATGAGAACATTTGTCATAAGTCCATCAAGTGATTGAATTTGATGCGACTTTTATTGCGGAAAGATGGATTTTTTGCCAGGTATTAAACTGAATTTTATATCATTTGGAATGAATATCTACTTCAATTTCGAAAAATCAAGAGATAAAAAAGAATTTTGGTGGCCACAAGTCTCTAAAAAAAATCCTTTGAAAAAATTTTCTCTCTCACCCACTCACAGTTTCCCTGTACAAAAAAATAATCCGAGAAGAAAATGCTCCAATTCACGTACATACACATCCATAAAAGTTGACAACGTGTTATTTTGCCACACATTCGACCATTTGTTTCCGGATGTTGAGAGACCAATTTGAAGGGACAATCAGTGGCGGACATCAATAATAATTTTATCAGAAATTGTTATTGCGCAATTGCGTGCTCCATCCTCTCACCCAAGCCAGTTTTGCTCTAGTAATATTAAAGTCATTCTTGTAGTTGCTCTTTGGCAGCAAAAAGCTCCCAAGTTGTTGTACTAAACGACTCCATTTCCGCCCAAACAGTAAACGACAAATTGAACGCGACCATTAATCATCGTATATGAGCGTGACACAATAGGATTTGCTCAACTAAATCGCTGTGTATTTCGGTTACAAAAAACCAGTTTTCAAGTACAAACCCACTAAAAAAATTGCACCTACTTTATTCTTGATTGAACCAAAAAATTTCCAAGAAGCCTGATTTTGTCGATATCCCCAAAAAACTCCTCGACTTATTATAGCAACTAATTGCAGTACTAACAACCATGATTTTTTCCCTCAGCTATGGATGTCAGCCGGAAAACAACACAGAATACACCGAGGCCCTTCAGCTGACAGAAGAGCGGTTTCAAGATAATCCGATAATTCACTGGCCTGCAATTTATTGGGTGGACAGGCCGCCGTACATTTGGGCGATGCAAGTCCTCCTCGCCGCCATCAGTTTATGTGAAAGCTTTCTCCTCCTTTACCTAGGCTACAAGGTAAGTCGACTGAAGCGCCATCAGCGGGCTTAATTGGCGTAAACAGCCATAAGCCTCTTAAGCCCATTAGCGCCTTCTTACCTCTCCTCAACTTTCTCTAGTTCATTAAAAAAATTCCGCTATTTTTTCCAGGGAAACCTAATGCAACAAATATTTTCCCGCCAACTGATCCTCGAACTGATGGCCACAGTCCCGTTCATCGTCACCATTTTCATTCCACCTCTTCGCAACCTCTTCATCCCCGTTTTTCTCAACCTCTGGCTGGCCAAGTACGCCCTCGAAAACATGTTCAACGACTTGCACCGCGCAATGCAGCGTTCCCAATCCGCGCTCTCCCAGCAACTGACCATCCTCACCGCGACCCTCGTTTGCCTCGTCTTCACTTCCGTCTGCGGCGTCCAACACTTCCAGCGCGCTGGTCACAAGCGCCTCAACCTCTTCCAAGCCATGTATTTTGTCATTGTCACCTTTTCAACTGTGGGCTACGGCGATTTCGTTCCAGACATTTGGCCGTCGCAGTTCTTCATGGTGGCAATGATTGGCAGCGCTCTTGTCGTACTTCCAACCCAGTTTGAACAACTAGCCTTCACATGGATGGAACGCCAGAAGCTGGGCGGCAACTACTCCCACCATCGGGCACAAAATGAACGCCATGTCGTCGTATGCTCCACCACACTTCATTCTGACACCATCATGGACTTTCTTAACGAGTTTTATGCTCATCCAATGCTGCAGGTAAGCAGAAGCAGGGAGAAACGTCTTTTTCCAAGAAACACTTGTCTTTCTAGCCTCCTCACTCTTAATTTACTCCAAATTGACACATTTTCTATGGCCCTCAACCATTGATTTTGCAGGACTACTTTGTCGTACTCCTGTCGCCCATGGAACTCGACACGACCATGCGGATGATACTTCAGGTGCCAATCTGGGCTCAGCGGGTCATCTACATCCAAGGCTCTTGTCTCAAAGACGGTGATTTGGTTCGGGCGAGGATGGGCGAAGCGGAAGCTTGCTTTATTCTTGCAGCTAGAAATTACGCCGACAAGACGGCCGCTGATGAACATACCATTTTAAGGTCCTGGGCCGTCAAGGACTATGCGCCCAAAATCCCGCAATACGTCCAGATTTTTAGACCTGAAAATAAAATACATGTCCGATTTGCTCAGCATGTCGTTTGTGAGGATGAGTTCAAATATGCTCTGCTCGCCAACAATTGCCTTTTTCCCGGCATTTCGACGCTGGTCACGTTGATACTCCATACTTCCAGGGGCAGGTAAAGTACAGTCGAATATTTTTCGTAAAAATCTTAAAAATCACACTCACATCCAAATCCCTTAAAACCAACAAAATTTCCAGCCAACCAAAGAAAGCAACTGCAGTCAAAATATTTTTTAGATTTTTATTTTCGAATTGCAACTCTTAGACGTTTTTAAATTGTACAACACTTTTCTTTTTTCAAACAGTGAATATGCATTTCAACCCTTTGATTTCACCTAAATTCACATACAACTAAACTACAACTTCAACAACATATTTATTTTGCCTACAAAAACGTTTCCTCAGAGACCGTTTTGTCTCTAGCTTTCTCTTACACATTTTATTTCAAGTTCCCTGAGCCGTAAAAAGCACGTCATATAATTTCAAATTTTTTCCATGGTTTGGCTCCAACAGCTACAGCTCATCCACTAGAAGCTGGCTTTGCTACTGAATTAATAACCAAGCAAACAATACAAAACTTTCCACCTTTTTCCGAAGCTTTTCCTCAGCAACAGAAAATACAAAAGCCGACAAGTTTACATATCTCTGACACAACAAACTGCCAAAACCTTTGTATTTTCCACCTTTCAAACCACACTGACCTTTGTCTATATTCTTGCTTTTATTTTACCCGGTCGGTAAACACGTAATTAATTCCACCTGGGCTCAACCTGAAGCCAAGCTGAGCTTTTGTTTCCAGTTTCACGTCTCTTTACCATCAAGTAGTCACACAATTGACTTGTTGCCAAGGACACATAGACAAAGGCTGACACAAGAACCAAGCATAACAATATTTATTATATTTGTATATTTTTCGGACCACCCAACAGGGAAGGGCAGACGTCACGGGAAGAATGGCATCGTTTGTACGGTCGATGTTCCGGAAACGAAATCTACCACATTCGGTTGAGCGATTCCCGCTTCTTTGGCGAATATGAAGGCAAAAGCTTTACGTACGCCAGCTTCCATGCTCACCGCAAATATGGCGTCTCTCTCGTCGGCGTTCGACCAGCTCAACTTCCGGAATTTTATGAAGACACTATTCTGCTCAATCCTGGACCAAGACACATTATGCACAAAACTGACATTTGCTTCTACTTTAGCATCACCAAGGAAGAAAATTCAGACTTTGATGAAAACATGGCTGCCTCAACCCCCACCAACCCCTCGCCAAACCCCACAACAACCAGTAGCGCCAACAACCCCATCAACCCCATCAATTCCATGCAACTTGTTCCGCTGAGTTCAGTGGGTACCGCGACTTCCGATCCTCTGGCCAAGGAACCGAAGGAGGAAGAGACCAAACTGAAGCCCAGGGAAGAAGGTACATGCTTTTTTTGAACTTGATTTTTTAATGTTTCAATTCGACGTAATATTTTTTTATTTGGCTCCACAGTTGCCAGCCTTATTAGACCAACCGCCACCTCGCCGACTGAAGAGTCTGCAACTTTAGCCGTTCCACACACAAAAAGCCTATTCACGCCGAAACCTCAGGAGTCTAACCTACTGTTACCGCCGAACTTGAATATGAGGCGAGGTAAGTGTGGCACCTTTAGACCTAAGCTAACCTAACCTCCAAAGCTCTAGCGCCAAATTTAAACTTCCAAAATTACAAATTTCCAGACAGCAGAAGACCAAGCATCCTCCCAGTGCCTGAATCCTTCTCAACCTCCATTGACATGGACGAGTACATTGAGCAACAGCGTAATTCAGACGATGAAGCCGGCGGTTCAGATGAAGAAGCCGAGGACGAAGTCCCATGGCTGGGCCAAACGGACAAGATTGCCATCGTCAAAGGCTTCCCGCCAGTGGCGCCTTATATCGGCGTCGCTCCTACTCTCTGCTACCTGTTACGTGATAAGATGCCTCTTTGTTGCCTTCAGCTTGCGCAGGTACGTATAACCTTTACCTAACTATCTTACCTAACTTAGTCTAATTAGCCTTCATCCTATATTACCTAACTTAACCTAACATCTACCCAAGTCTAACCTAACCTTCACCTTATATTATCTACCCTAACCTTCACTTTATGGTACATTAACCTAACCTTTATCTTTAACTACCTAACCTTACCTTGACCTTACCTTACCTTACCTTGACCTTACCTTACCTAACCTTGACCTTACCTTACCTAACCTTGACCTTACCTTACCTAACCTTGACCTTACCTTACCTAACCTTACCTTGACCTTACCATTGCTTAAACTTACTCTAACTTATATTAGTACCTAACCTAACCTATTGACAGGCTTGCGAACACTGCGGCCACCGCAACGCCTACGACTACAACTGGCAAAACAACACCATCATCATCTCCTCCGACTTCGCCTCTGCCGCCATCTACAACTTTATCGTCCCACTCCGCGCCCACTTCCGCCCCAAATCCAAACTCAACCCCATTATCCTCCTCCTCGAACGCCGACCTGACCCCGCCTTCCTCGACGCCATTTCAAACTTCCCAATGATTTACTGGATGCTCGGCTCCATCGACTCTCTCGACGACCTTCTCCGCGCTGGAGTCACACTCGCAGAAAGCGTCGTTGTCGCCAACAAAGAACTCTCGAATTCGGTCGAAGAAGACACTCTCTCAGACTGCAACACCATTGTCGCCGTTCAGTCCATGTTCAGGTTCTTCCCGCACATCAAAATCGTCACCGAACTGTCTCAGTCGAGCAACATGAGATTCATGCAGTTTAGAGCACATGATTCCTACGCTCTTCATTTGTCCTTGATGGAAAAGGTTAGTTACAACTTTTTCTCAACTTTCCTCTAGTTAAAAATGCATTATATCTCGCGTTGACAAGCCGACAGGCACAACAAAGAAAAACGTGCCCCGCAATGGCCTTGCCTCATCCACACGCCGGCCCTTCAAACAGGCCTTTTTCTCCATTATTTGACAGGTCCCGTCGGAATATTCGGTTACATACAATACAGCAACAGCATCGCGTCGTTTCCTTGTTTTTTTCACAACTTTCTCATGTTATTGATGCTTTTTCCTTGCTGAAGCTTTAGGAAGAATCTGAACGTACTGACGTCAATATTTTTGCCCATCCACCAACAACATCTTGTTCAAAAGAATCTCCCACATTTCCAATGAATTTATCATCAGCTCAACTTTCACCAAGCCTAACCAAACCTAACCAAACCTCTCAACTTTCACCAGCCAGGCACGCTTAATTAGCTTCTAATTAATGCATGCCCAGCTCACTACAAACCCACTAACTTTCATGCCTTTCAAACAAACAACAAAAACACAAGGAAACTGACGTCTTTTGTTACTGTATTGATTTTACCAAAACAATAGCCGCATTTCCTCCAGCTTTTCCTTCCTCAATAATTAACCCTATAGCCGTTGGTTGACTTTTGTTTCTCCCTGTCTGTTTGGACAAGTCAAATTCAGTCACCAGTATTTGATTCAATCTCTAGAATATTCAAGTACATTCTTGAAACCATGGCGGACAAGAATCGTCCATAAAGCGTCCCACTATTTCTCTCCGTACAGCTATAGCTGACCCAGAAAATAAACCGAATTTGTGGCGAAAATGTCCACAAACCTGTAGGCCACCGACCATAGCAAATATTGTCGTCTTCTATAGCTTCTTCTAGTCCCGCACAATTCATTTAATATTTCATCAGAGAGGAGAAATATCGATTGATTGATTGTTAATATTGAATGAGCAGAAGGAGAAAGAGCGCGGTTCCCACATCTCGTACATGTTTCGCCTTCCTTTTGCCGCCGGAAGTGTCTTCTCCGCCTCCATGTTGGACACCCTTTTGTACCAGGCCTTCGTCAAGGACTATTTGATTACATTTGTTCGACTTCTTCTCGGCATCGACCAGGCGCCCGGCTCAGGCTTCCTTACTTCGGTAAGCAAAAATATATATTACCTCTCGAACAAACTGCTACCATAGTTTTTGATATTCCGACTTCAGATGGAAATAACCAAAGACGACCTCTGGATCCGAACCTATGGAAGACTGTACCAAAAACTATGTTCGACAACCTGTGAAATCCCCATTGGCATCTACCGAACTCAAGATACTTCGACGGAAGACAGCTCTGACGACGGCGACGACATGGATGGCCGCGGTCGAGCCCGAAGTGACTGTTCGACAGGAACGTTAATCGGTCCTGGAATCAGTATAAACGACAGGCAGCAAACGCCGCCAAGATTCAATCGAAGTACCGCGGCATCTACCGGCGACAGCTTGAACCATCCAGACGGTGGCGGGCATCCGATGCGGATGCCGTCTGGATGCCTAGGCGGCTGTACAACACAGCGAAGTTCCTATGTCTCGCTGGCGGTCCCGCCAGAAGAGCCCACGAGTCTCAAAGATTCTCATGTTCAGCTGATCGAGAGAGCTGAAATTGCAAGCTTGATTAGGGCGAGGATGCAGAGTTTAGGACTTCCAAATTTTGGTGATACCATTTTTCATTTTACGGAAAAGAGGAATTCACTGTCGTATGTGATCATAAATCCCTCTTGTGATTTGAAGTTGAAGGAAGGTAAGTTTTTTGTGGGTTTTTGGGAATCTGTTGAGGAGGTTCAGAAGCTCAGTAAAAATTCATCCCCCTCCAACAGGTGACCTTGTCTACTGCATCAAACCATCGCCGTTCTCAGCTCAGAAAACATTTGAACGACACAATTCCCGAAGGAAATCAACCCTCAGCTGCGTTTCCGGCAACGGAAATGGTGATACACTTCCTGGTTTCAATTTGTTTGCCCAACCTGGAGTTTCCAACTCGGACCCGACGAGACGCCGCAGGTCTTCCGGTGGCTCCTGTTCATTGTTCTCATCGCCCAGTGTTCCAGCTCCGCCAAGTCATCATGGATCCAGAGCGCCTGTTGTCAAGAGCAACAGCTTGTCTCTCCCGGATTCTCCGAGCAGGTATGTAAACACTGAATTATTCACCAACATACACACAAACATATATCTTTTTCAATTGAATTTTAAATGTCCAATTGTGTACCCAACATTATTTCAGCCGCCCCAGATCCAATTCACTTCGACCACTCAACGTTACTGATGATATTCTTATGAGACGCTCTTCGTCACTTCGCCAAGGCCTGGGACTTGAATTCTCATCTGGCCGAAGACGATCGTCCCATGAGGAAATTGGAATTCCGCCGCCAAGTCCCACAAGACCTGTTCGAGTCACTCTCAATGGCGGAATCGGAGTTGAAATTACACCACCTGAAGATTGCTGCTCATCCTCCATTTCTCTCAATGTACCTGGAACGCTTGTATGACATACGGAGAACTCCCCCTTCCCAAGTCCCAAGTTCCAGCCCCAACCCCACCTGCTTCAACAACAAAAACAACAACAGCAGCGCCCTCCACATTCCCCACTTCCAAGCTTCAAGCTTGACCAGCCAGATAGAAATATGCTCAATCCAGGAAGATCTCAAGGCATCAGCGCCAGCCAGCAAGAACTTACCAGTGACCGAAATTCGCCGTATTATGAAGACCCTGCAGCGCCTTATAGTTATGAACGACGAAGATCCAGTCTTACTTCGATTCCTTCACATTTTACTCATCAACAGTCCACTAGCAGAGGGCCTCCTGTTGGTACTCACAAACGCTGGAAGCTCTTTTCCTATTCGCCAAATATGATGCGACAAACGCCCACCTCAAGCAGCTTGAAACATCATAGCACTAATCGAACCAGTCTAAGGTATAACAAGGGACACGTACCTGAAAATGTTTGATAGTAAACGATACATTTCAGAAGCAGTTGGTGCTATATAAATGTGGTTAACAGTTAGTGTGCCCTAACACAGATCCTCGTGTGATTGTATCAAAAGTATTGAAAGAATATTATAATGTTGAGAAAAGCCTTTGGAAACATAATATCGTCTAGAGGTAGACTGCGAAAGTATTCCGTGGTTTTTGAGAGAAGTTCGAATCTTGTATTCGACATATCTGTAACTTAACATGTGTTAGATAACTCGTGGACCTAATCTCAGATATGTGATGGACGGGAATATGGACAAAACAATAAGTCGATTCATTATAAAAGTTACGTATCAAGTCCATTCCTCATGACATAATTGTAGTCAACATTTACTTCCTTAATTAATTGTATAGATATCTACGTTTACGTTCTCGCACACATGCAAATTGTATCAAAAAGTCTATTACTAAATACATATAGTCGGGATTCATACTTTCAAAAATCTAGATTCTAAACACAATGACTAACTAAATGCTAATATAGTTGTTTACAATAAAACTGATAGAATGTTGCACATGAACTGAACGTCAGACTATTCTTGATAGCTGTGAGCGAGTTTTTCGTTAAAAGCGTATCACATCAAATGTCTTCTAGAACTGTATAAAGCGATTGCTGGAATCAACGTAAGTAAATTATGCATTGATCGTAAGGTTTCTAGTTCAAACTTCTAGTATCAAAGATTTTAAGTTTGGCCGATTGGTTGAAGAACTTTAGACGACTCATTTCTTCAAAGATGTAACTAGCACGATAATGACTATGATTAGAAGAACCAACCCGACGATTAGAAGGCAGAACAAACGCTTTCGTCTCCGTGTCTGAAAGTAGTACAAAGTACATTATCAGTCAATTCCCTTTTTTAGCATCAAATTATGAATTAATAAGAATCTTACCTGGTATGTAGCAGCCTTTTGCAATTCCTGTGTTCCCTGTATGACTTCTTCATGAGCTTCTTCAATATTGCGCTCGATTGAATCTGTGAAGGTAGCAAAAATATTGGATTTCAGAATTAACACATTTAGGCAATCAAAACTCTTAAGAAAAACTTACCGATATTTTCACCCTGTTCCTGCACCATACTTCCAAGCTGCTTCATGATATCATTGACATCAATAATATCAGTCTCAATTTGTCGTATTCGCTCTTCCCGTTCCAGCAGGAGTCCTTGTTCGAATTCCAAAGTTTCTTGAAGTTGTTGAGCATCAGCCATAGCTTGGCTCTGATCATGGCCTACTAACGCTTGTCTATCGTCACTTTCATTCTCGTACTGTAATGAAGGTCGGTGTTGAGGTAGATACGTCACCTTCATTTTTACCACAATCTGCTTTTGCAAGTCAGTATATCGCTTCACATTAGCACTAAAGTCTGAAGACAGCTTCGCCACCTTGACCTTCTCCTGTCCTCCAGGCTCTTGTCGGTTTCTGACCATTCGATTCAACTTTTCCAAGTCTTTAGTAGTAGCTTTGATAGTTTCATTGGCGGTCGTTTGCACGACATGCACAGCATCTCGTACATGCTTAGAATCAAATTTTCCTCCGATTGTCTTGAGTGTCTTTTCCAAAGTGTGGGCTAAAATTCAAATTCAAAATGACATTTAGCTCTATGTCATGTTCATCGAAAATAAAATTATACTTTGAATGGAATGTCAAAATCCTTACCATGTTTAGCAATTGCAAATACATTTGAACTGACGGCTTCAGCCCTTCTTCTAAACTCAGCAGCATCGAAGGACGACGACGTCGACTGCTGAGGAATTGCGAATTCTAAGGTAGGTTCGTCCATACTTCCGTAATTGCGAGGCAGTTGTCCAGACATAATGCTTTATGATTCTGAAACCAACAAGATAAGCAAGGAATGAGTCATCCCTCCACTTGAGCATTGTATTAATATCAATATAATGTTTCAGATATGACATTTGAACAACATTTACATTAAACATGCTCCATTATATTTAACCATGAACCAAGGTTGTCTTGAAAACAAAATTTACCTGTTTGAACTCCCTTAAGTATTTACTTGGGAATTTGTTGTGACTAAACTCTCCTGATCCTAATTGTGTCAGCTCATGCTTTTTTCAGGAACTGGGATCATGAAACCAATATCTTGACACTGACTGAGCGTTAACGAAATTGTCCTGACACGAACGCAACTAGAGCACAAGCACAATGAAACAATGCAAAACGCTATTTTGTATTTCGTACAAATATCACAACAACGATTAAACTTGAAGCTTAACTTTGAACTAACCCAAATCACAAATGATGTCTCATTGCGTGTTCAATCTCAAGCGTGATGTAAAAGTTATAAAATCAACTTCTATTCAGCAGCAGGAATCAGAAATCGCATGTGTTTGATATTATTACGTAACTCCCTTCAAATTGCGGGCTTGATTATGTAAACATTCGCAAAGCTTCAACACTTGTAAATCTTCTTTTGCTCGTCGTTGCAAAGCGATCATCTGTTCAGAAGAACAAATTTCCTTGCCGACGATCGATCATTGCTTGATTTGATATTGCTTATTGCTTCGGCCAAAGCGTATTCTTAAACGTTTCACTCAGAAATTCTTTTAAAAATCGAAATCGAATTCATAAATACAGGTGGCGTTTGAGCCTTTAAAGTCTGCATGATGTTGCTAGAGCTTGCTTGAATAGACTACTTCAACGAAATGACCAACACGACAATAACTGTGATCAGAAGAACAACGCCAATGGAAAGTGGGCACAGCAAAAATTTTCTTCTTTTTGTCTGTAAGAAAAATGAGTCTTTGAATTAAACACAACCCGCCGTACTGACACAAAACTGGATCAGATTTGAACGAATAGTACCTCGATCTTCACGGCATTGTTTAATTCATCGGTTCCAGCTTTAACATTCTCGTGAACATCATCGATAAGGGCCGCAATTGTGTCTGCAGTTGCAATAATTACCGATTATCACTTTGAAATCTAAATGAGAAGAGACTATACAAGAAAGCTTGAACTCACGGATAACTGGGTCCTGTTCTGCTACGATTAGTGCCAAATCTTTCATAATCCCATTGACTTCGATGATATTCTTCTCAAGTTCTTGTATCCGTTCTGCTCGCTCCACCAGAAGTCCTTGTTCGAATTCCAAAGTTTCTTGAAGTTGTTGAGCAGCAGCCAGAGCTTGACCATTGACTTGACCTACTGACGCTGGCTTGCCGCCTGTTTCATCCTCATACTGCAGCGATGGTCGCTGTTCAGGTAGCTGCGTCGCTTTCATTTTTGCCACAATCTGGGCCTCCAAGTTAGTGTAACGTTTGTTATGAGCTCCGAAGTCAGACGACAATTTCTCCACTTTGACTTTCTCCTGATCTTCAGATGATTTTTGATTCTTTGTCATCTCGTTCAACTTTTCCAGTTTGTTGGCGGTATCCTCTTTAACAGCTCTTGCTTTCGCTCGCACGACCTGGATTTGATCTCGTTCCTGTTGTGAATCCAATCTTCCTCCGAGTATCTTCAGACTTTTGTCCAGCATGTTCGCTGGAATACAGGTATCAAGTTTTAGTAACACGTAAATTATCCTAAACAAGCCCTATTTCATGGAAAGAACATTTTGCTTTAAAGCACGTACCAAGTTTGACAATAATGAATGTGCTGGATTTAACCGCCTCGGTTATTCTGTTATACTCAAGGTCGTCAAACGGTGACGAAGTTGACTGAGAACTTTCGAATCTGATAGGTTCATCGAAGCTAGCGTGGCGGCTAGAAGGTTGCCGTAGAGGCATGGTAGTTTGGGAATCTGGAATGAACAAGATAAATTCAACGTTGCGTTAGTGAGTGGTTTTTTGTCATCAAGGATCAAAAACCGGGCATTGGTTAGCCGGTTAAATAAGCTACCTGATTCCGATTGATTCCTGGAGCTGAGCGTTCAAGTTAGGCGTTCTTTCTGTTCTGAAGATCTTGAATTGGGCTCGCAGTTAATGATCGAATACTTTCTGGCTTCATGAAGTAGTACCTAATACGGCTTTATTTCAGTTCTGAGTTGCACAAGCAATTCTTTGATAGTTGATAGTTAAAGCAAGCTCCCAAGCATGCAAATATAATAGTCATACAACAATGTGACTTCTTCTATTCCGTTAAGAGGCATAATAATCTAATCTTGAGTTTGGAGCTAATACAGAAAAATTCGCAACATAACCGCCAGCAAGACGTTCAGGGTTCCTAGCGGAAATAACCGTTTTATCTTAGGTTACACTTTCATTTGATAAAAATATAATGTCTAAATATTCCCTAAAAGGCGTACATCCTTCAGAAATTAACCGTAGTTGCGCTGCGAGATGCGAAAGTTACAGTTAGCAACATGAGTCACTGAATTGTAGCTACAATCATAAAATAAACTGAAACTTGAACAGAACCTCGTCGTAGCACTTAATTAATCTGGTTCTGCTGTACACCTGGTAACGAAGCCAATGAATAAGTTAGCTACTTTCATAATCATTATCAGCATAAAAAGAACCAGAATATTCATAGGAGCCGTCTCCAAGAGAAGCTACATCACCTTCTATCGGGTCGTCGTCAAACATGTTGTTTTCCTCCAGATATGCCGAAAGATTTCCGCTATCTTCCTGGGGATATTCAGCTAGGCTGTGAGAAATTTCATGTTGATCAATAAGGTCTCCGTCCACCAGATATTGGCCTCCTTGCTGCACTCCTTCATCATTATGTGCTTCCGGTTCCAGCTGGAAGTTCTGCTTCGCTTCTTCCGTGACTGGACTATGACTAGAGCTGCAAGAAATAATCGCGGTCAGTCACCAAAGGCATTCAGAATCTGAAAGCTAAAGATTACAAGCAATGGCACTTGCCTATTCTCTGTGACAGCAGGTACAACCCCATCGTCTTCATCTTGTTCATCAGCAGCCTCTGCTGGTTCCACAACCTGGATTGCAAAACAGTAGTGAAAACGTCCTTCTGTCGGACTATCCATTTGAACCACGGGTATTTGCCGTGGTTCGTCATCGTCATCGCTTTCAGAGTCAGAGTAATAATCCTCAGATGAATCTTCAGGTCCTGCCGGCCCATCGGTCGCCAACTTCTTGATTGACCGCTCGGGTTCTTGAGGTCCATCGCATACATCCGTCCCAGCAACAACATTGTCATTTTGAACATCTCCAGATGTCGATGAAGTGCTAGAGCAAGGCTCCACAAGCCTTACTTCGTTGTTCTTCACAACTACAAACGCCTTTTCTTTGCAGTCCTTTTCAGCTTGACGAGCTTGAAGTTGCTCAGCTGCCTCCCCTGGATTGTCTTCAGCAGAAGCTTCATAGTCAGGCTTCGCTTTGGCTTTAGAACGACCTGGTTTGAATCAACATGAACAGCAACATGAACAGCAACATGCAGTTAGAAAGTTTGTTTGTTCCAAAACACAAATATATATGTTGAACACCCCCGATATAAGCAATTTCTCTTACCAGAGAGGCTGAAGCTTTTGAAGGATTTAAGTAGCCTGTTCATATTGACACGTTGTTAAAACGAACCTGAAACGAAAAGCATGTCATCAAAACAAACACACAACAAGAAGGTAGACAAATCATCTATCATGCAATACATTCCACTGATACTTCCAGCATGATCTCACAACGCCTAAATTTTAATTAATTTCAAATGTTTGTTTACCTTGTGAGACCATTTGTTTTCTGACCGGTAATTCCCCTAGAGCTTGCTGGCTAAAAATTTAAGACGATTCTTCAATCACGTGTGTTCGAAATTTTGTAATTGTTTGAAATCAAATGTTGTGTTCGACTAATCTTGTAAACTGTGAACTGACTGAGTGAGTTAAAATTCTGCAACAAAAATCACAAAATCAATAGTTCGAAGAGAAAAGCTTGAATCTGGGCACGCCGGATTGTTTACAAGCTTAAAACTGTCGCAGCAAACGCAAACAAAAACAAACCGCCTTGTCTTCGTATTTTGTATTTACACTTTTACTAGCTCGGGTGAAACAACACCATGTCTACAAATTAACACGTGGCTACAATTAGTTTCTACATTTGAGACTATTTAAGTCAGATTCTGCAATCAACCGGATGTAATTTAAAGATATCAAAAATATTTAACAATTCAATCAGCCGCTCGATTTTCTCGAGTGCATAATATGACTCATTTGCTGCTTGCAGATCAACATGTGCTCGCTTTCATATGCAGGCAAACAAGATCTTTCTCCTTGCTTGGCTTCAACAAGGGTTGGCAACAAGTCACAAGCTCAACGGGATTGAAACTGTCGGGATCGTGAATATTGTCTTCCTTCATCAGCGTTTCTTTAACAGGGATTCAGCAGTCTTAACTTGAATTTCTTTGTGCTTCGCTAGCGAAAGTTCAAACGATGGCTTGGCCTGTGGGCTACAACCAAGCTGGAGAACGTTCCAGGAGAAAAATATGGAATGCGTTGCTTCGCCCGCCGTTGTCAAGGTAACGTAAATCCCAAACAAAGGCCATATTGAACATGATTGATGAAGCTAAACGAATATTCACAAATCTCGTTATGGTTTAAAGGTTTGACTGAACGGATTCTTCAAATGTGAAAATGCCACCTGCGATCCTGTCACCAAAATCTGCAAAAGTGAGCCAACTTGTACAAAATAGCAATTTACAAATGGCTAACGTTTGAATTTTGCAGGGAAGAACATCGTCGATCAAGCCTAGTGGTATGGGAGGCTTCTTGGACGACCATGGCGGCGGGGACATGAATCCTCGGATGACTTCTGAACCAGCAGCTATCTTCGTTGCTAGTAAGCGGGAATCATTCAGACTGTCTGACAACTTCAAGATTTTCCATAAGAAACTCAAGACGAGATTTCATAAAGTCATTCAGTGAGTTTATCATCTGATCACGTCAACGAAATGGATGACAACATGTTTAACCTAATGTGGCTCAATTTCCAGACTCAAAGAAGAACTCGTAGAAGAAATGCTACCGTATTGTCGAATCATAATTCTCGCTGGCCTACAGCAACTTCTGACCATGAACGAAGTTAATGTTCTCAAGACCTATGTTCAACGCGGAGGTTCAGTTCTGGTACTGGCGGAAAGTGAATGTCCGACGCAGGTTTACAATGCTTTGACCCAGGGTTTCGGAATATCAATGGAAAAGGGTAACATATTTCAAGTTTGTGATCGTCAGGGCACTAATTGATTGCAAATACTAACTGGATTTGAACCTCTCTCGTAGATTGTGTCATCAGAACTGTTTATCAGAAGTATCCGCACCCTAAAGAATGCTTGATCAGTAACGCCATGATATGCCCAGTACTGATGGAGTCTCTGAACGGCGAAGCAGAAAATTTTAATTTGCTGTACGCTAATGGCTGTTCGTTGACAGTTAGCAAGCCGGCGTTGCCTTTAATTGCTAGTGGATCTACAAGTTATCCTCATGGAAGGCCTATTGGAGCCATTCATTACTCTAAAGATTCTAAAGGGAAGTTTCTTGTGTTTGGAAGTGGGGACTGTTTGGCAGACAAGTAAGATTTGTTGTATGCTAACAGGAAGTTGTACAACTAGCATGTTGGAGTGAATGAATTTTTGGTTTTAGGTACATTGATAAGGAAGACAATTCGAAGCTACTAGACTTTTTCTTCAATGTGCTCACGGCTTCAGGTGATCTACAGGTATAGTATAGTGTTCAAGCCGTTCGACTTATTGTGAGATTTTTTCTATACATTATAAATTTCATGATTGCCTTCCGTTTTGATTGCAGCTGGAACCTACTGATATTGACGATACGGAATTAGCAGACTATAACCTTATTTCAAACACTGTTCAAGGAGCTAGCACAGTCAGAGTCTGTCTACAAGAAAGCGACGACTTCATAATGCCTGGAGCAGCTAACAACTTGGGGTATGGCTTCATTTGCTGCTGGTTGGTATTTGATTCTGTACTTGAACTAAGTGTTATTGACTGAAACTTTGAACTTCAGAATTGTGGAGCCTCAACGCCTAATTGAGCATGAGCTCTTCAGCTTAAGCACTAAACTGCTACCTGATGTCATGTCAGCGTATGAAGAGCTGAACGTCAAAAAAGGACCTTTGAAACTTATCAAACCTCAGTTCGAAACGCCCCTGCCTCCTTTGAAAGTCGCTGTAAGTACTGTGCACTGGACTGCATTATGATGATGAAATCTAATCTCAACTGACGCCGATTTTATAATGCTTCAGGTATTCCCTCCATCCTTCAGGGAGCTACCTCCGCCACCGCTAGAGCTGTTCGATTTGGACGAGGAATTTGCTTCAGAAAAGACTAGGCTTGCTCAGCTTACCAACAAGTGTACCGACAATGACCTGGCCTTCTTTATCCAATCTGCAGCAACTATCCTGAATGTGCCCGTTGATCCGGCGAAGAAAACCGATTCTCAGCTGATATTACATACTATGCTGAAGGAACTAGTCACTTTCAAGAAGAACGTAAGAGTTGAAGCAATCATAACAAACATGCTCAATCTTAAAAGATAACCTTCCTTAATTATTTCATCTCTAACGCTAGGACCACCATGAACATGTTGATGACTACACTGAAGTTAAGACAGGATAGCGACACAGGAATGTCATTTGAAGACGTAGCTATTACTTGCAGAGCAGCGACGAAAGATCATAAGGTTGTGATCTTTTCTGATAACGGTAATAAAAATACCTTTATATAACGGATCAATAAACATTTTAGAGACAGGTGGTTTGCTTAAAAAAGGATCAAATCGTGGAAACGAAACAATTTCACATAAAATCATCAGAGTCAGAGCCATCGTTGTCCCTGTTGGTCTTCATGTTTTCGGATTTCATCAAAGATGTGTAGCTTCTATAAAATTGAAGATACACAGGGTTAGATCAGGACTAGATTTTATTATCAGATCCTGTTTAATCTTTGCTGTTACGTACCTGACTTCAGCATCTTGTTCGCGTTTCTTTTGAGCAGCCTTTTCTTCTTCACGGCGTTTCCGCTCTTTTTCTTTCGTTTCCATTCTTTCTTCCTTGTCTCGTTCTTCTCGGAGCGCCTGAAGATCCACCTGTTTTGTTTCTTTCGTCTTGTCAAGCCTCTTTACAATTTCTGGTTTCTTGGCTACGTTTTTAACTAGTTTTACGTCCTTTTCCTTAAAGAATCCTATTTGACCGACTTCCATTCCCGCAGTTTTCTTCAGATTGCTCCACATGGTGTACACGACATCTACGGTTGCTTGCTTTCGACCCGTGATAGAATTATCTTTTACTAGTTGGCAAGCTTCTTCAATTATTTCGCTAGGTACAGATTCTATCGTTTCTCCCTAGAAAAGATCAAGCACATTGGATCAGTTAGAAAATCTAGCACCAGACTTTTCAAAAGAAATGCCTGTTGTATACCTTTTTTAGCCGCAAATACACGTGAGCTGAAGATAATTTGTCCACGTGAAACCAAACGTCTTCAGGCCAGCCCCATTTGATAAGGTCTTCATCTAGTAAAACAAAAATATGGCTGTTGACTGAATGAATCTTCAGAATCACGAACGAATGTATGCAGTTGATTAACTTACTTTCGTATTTATCGATACCCATGAATAGTGTAACAGGTGGGTCCACAACTAGTAGAATAACAAACAAAAACGCCAATTATTAATTAGTGTGTAAAAATAATAATTACGAACAGATTGAGTATATTTTGTGCGGCAGACCATACCGGTACCCGGCACTTTACTGACTTTACCTGTTGATTGAAAGTAGACAACCATTTTACTAAAAGCTCATAGCTGGTTTTTTACCAGGTGCAAAATGTGAGGTATGCCCTTAAGGGTTCTGTTTGGTAGAAATCTGTATTTTGTGAATTTCAAAATCAACTAAAAATTTTGGACAGATGACACCGAAGTAAAATCACACATGTGCATTCAAACTTTTTAACATCTCGCGCCATCATACTGTTCCCCCTCACTCAATGGTTCTCTTCTCACGGTTAAAAGAACGTCATAGTCATGTCATAGCACTCAAGTGCCGGTACGAGTTCCAGATATAAACACACACTTCACAGCCTTAAATTATTTATTCGATTACTCTACAATCTACTTCGGCATTTTCCCGAACTTATTGTACTTCTTGGCTTTAAACCTATCCAAAGGATCTTCATTAACAGTCGAAATTTCCTTTGCTTGACCTTCAATTCGTTCCTGAACTCGTTTTTTCTGTTCAGCCTCTTTCCTACCCTTAAGATTGAGTTCCGATTGTAGACCTTCTTTAACTCTGGTCAACTTGACCTCCTTATGTCTGGTGCGATGTGCAAGATCGATGTCAGCCTTCTTCACGTAACGAGGTTTCGCCTCTAGGTCCTTTTGCAGGGCATCAGAATCAATTTCACCCAAGATATTGTTGTCCATCGTAATGAGCTCTGGTTGGATCTGAAAAGCGAAAACAAATAACTTTCAGGTGAAGAATGCACATGAAATGAAGGTACATAAATTAAATGGATTTCTTTCCCATACCTTTTCCAGCAACTGCTTTACTTCAGCTTCACGCCTCTGACTTTTCGTCTGGAATGGATTCCGCTCAAGGGCATCAAAGTTAGCCTCGCCAGCGCCTGGAAACATTTGTATTTACATTGAACGCTAGAATACAATGATGAATGTTGATAGAAAATCAGAATGCTTACCTGGAACAAGTATAGACTGGATCCCAGAATATGTTCCGATGCCAAGAACATCCTCGAAAGGGCAGAATTTCGCTGAAGTGATGTGTGTATTGGTAGCATGCTTGAGATATGCCTTTTGCTTCTCTCCAATTTCAGAGAATATCTGCGAAGTAAATAAGATTGTTAGTCAAATCACATTAATGGACCTGGACCAAACAACATTGATTCTTCCAAAAAACTTACAAAAGCTTGATTTTGTGTGCTAGCTGCCAACAAGCCCCGCTGGCTGAAATTCAGGTTGGTAACGCAGCCAACTCGAGTAGAAGTCAAAGGACTGAAGTTGTTCCTTAAATCCCAGATTTTGATGAGACCGTCTTTACCACCAGTAGCCATCAACCTGTTGGAAAAAATCGTGTTAAATTCAGGTGTCAGGTCACGTCTAAATTACAATGCATGCGAAAAACTAGTACCTTCCAACACTGTCGACTGCAATAGCAGAAACAGGTGATCCGTGACATAACATGGTAGCTAACGGTGAACTGACTGATGGAGACCAGAACGACACAACTCCGTTTGAGTGTCCAGTTAAAGTCACTGCATTCGCCTGATTTGCCGTCAGAACTGAGGGACTTGGAGCGCCTTTGGCGTAATATTGTGCAACGATTTTGCCAATTGATACATCCACCCAACTCAGATAGCCTATGGATAAAATTCAATTTCATGTTGTAAATAATGATCGAAACTTCTTTCGCTGATCTTGAATAGAAATTCTCACCTGTTTGATGCCCCGCCACCAACAAGAAGTGATACGGTAGAAAATCGAGACTGTACACTTTGTCTAAGCGCTTCAAACAATGAACCTCCACCCCTTTGTTGTCATAAACATAAGTCCAATTTTTCTGAGCCACAGCGAACATGGTCTCATTATGCAACCACCTGCAAGCATTATCAATCAAAATTAAAATCCAGTTCTCCTTCTAGTAATAAAACAAGAATCCAAACAACTTACTTGACATCATACACAGCATCGTTGACCCCAACTTCACACATGAGCTTCTTGGTAACCCAGTTGAATGCCGCAACATGTCCTTTCCTTCCTCCAATCGCAAGGTATCTTCCATTGGACGTGTAATCCAAGCAGTACGGGCCAAACTTATGCAAGTTCAAATCAAACTGCTTCGCAGCCGATGCAACATCAACTTCCTTGACAATATCACATTGTTTCAGCTGCAAAGTAGATTCCCATTCTTCTGTCTCTATCCCTCTGCAACACAGCAAAGTTATGATTATTTATCAATTCCATTATTTCCTAGCTCTATCTTCATTCTTCTCAGTCGTCATCAAACTTACCCAACTTCTTCCGATAACAACAATTCAGCCCTTGCAGCATACTTGACACCTTCTGCAATCGTCCTGTCTTTCTTCACAATCTGTCGCTGATTTTTCGCAGTCTTAAACTGATTAGGCACAGAAGCAGAAGTGCCGATCCCTTTTCCTCTTGAATACCTTGCCGCCAATTTCTTTTCTAACGGCGCTCTGTTCGGGTATGGATCATCGGGATCTCGTTTGATTTCCTTGGTACCTCTGAATGGACCCTTGAAACTCTTCTTCTTTCTCAAGTCCGATCTGCCTTTGCCGCTACCGTCTTTAGTAACTCTTCCTTTAGAAACTGAATCACTCTTTTCACCACTTTCATTCGTTTTCTTCGCTTGATCTTCATTGTCCGACGAAGGCTCCGCGAAATACCTTTGAGGTTTACCCATCTTGAAACTGGATTTTCAGGTTCACTCACATTCTTCAAAAAGACGGCTGCTTTTAAATTCTAAATTTTTCAAAATTTATGATCGCTTGTTGTGTTTTCACACGTGTTGGCATGTGGATTTTACAAGCTCGGCCGCACGTGTGCTTTGAATTTTAGCGCTCCGATGCAAGCCATCGAGCGTCTTGACATAAACAGATTTACTCGATGGCCTCTCATCTTTGTTTCATCTTTTCTGTAAGAGACGCTATTCAAACGTTTTTACATGGCCTCCTTCTGGGCAGGTAAATT
>JAQGBJ010000945.1:0-28979 GCA_034698345.1 Sphaeridia pumilis | reverse complement strand
CCGAGGAAAGAAGGTGGTTCGCCATCGTCGCCGAAAGCTACGACACCTGTTGGAAAGGGTGGAGGAAAGAAGGAAGCTACTGGAAGTACCAGCAGCAGCACTGCTGCTGGAGCTGGTGCTGGACCCAATGGCGGTCGAGGCGACGGCAAGAACTCTGCCATTTAAAACCAAGTCGTCCTTCCCTCGTCGTCGCGAAAAGGCGTCGTCATTCGCTTAACATTGATTACTTTTACTGTGTATCAAACGTAGTTTCTGTATAATCATGATGAGCGTTTTATCCATTGTATGTAAACAGTTATACGCTACATATATATATTAACTAGAATCTATCGATACTCTACCGTATATATTACCTTATATTATACATATATATATACAGCTAGTTGTAAGTATCTTGGCAAAGTTACACGTAACTATGCGTGGGTTCACACACTTTAAACACTACTTGTACACACTTACATCCAAAAACTTACATCGTTATCTTCCTGCATTGAACCTGTATTCTATATAGTAGATTGTCGTCGTGTAGAATTGTTATATATTCACGTGCACGGACTTTTCTTGGAAAAATCACACCTCTAAATAGACCTAATTGTACATACACACTCACACTGCATGAATCAACTCGGAGAATTACCTTAAGATTTGATGAACTAACCCGGCTGGGCGATCCGTACAAAGTTGTTCTTAAATGTGCTATTATTCATGCTGTTGTAATCTACTGCTACTACTAAACTACGACTAGTACTTGTTGTTCAGGTACTACCAAAAGAATGTATAGCAATAGTTTCTTCTATTTGTAGCTGCAGGTGTAGTTGGTATAGGGACAGGGCGGAAGAAAGAAGAGGGAAAAGGTGGAGCTGATGCTCATCAGATTTGATTAGGTGTAGCTTGTAGTAGTGTGTACATGATTACAAAAAGGTACTTTTCTCTGATATGTAATGATAGATGATAATAGCAAAGACATTCGCAAGTAGTCAGTCAGGCGGGATGCAGAAGGAAGAAGGGTGAAAACTGCTGGATTAGTAGTTCCATATACTGATTCATTCATTCATTGTTAAAACGAGAATTACATAGGTATTGGTAGTAATACCTTTAACAACAATAGTGTATGCAGGAAAGAACGTAAGCTGAGAGAGAAACGTGTGTTAGAGAAAGCAGCATTGTATGATGTTGTACACTTCTTTTATGTTTTAGTAGGGAATTTACTTTTTTTGTTCTGTCTGGAAAAATTGGTGCAATGTGTGAAGGTAGTGAATGAATATCAGCAAGTGAGAGAATCAATGAGAAAACGTGGAAACAAGTTGCAATTTATCTAAGTCACGAAGAGGTTGTTATATCGCAGGAGAAGCGTTCAAGTGTGCGAGTGAGGACAAATTGTAGAATTTTGAAAATTACAGAGTTTTTAATATTGTTACTGATACGCTCCATACTTTACTGAGATTATGATTGTTTTTGAACGCGAATCATCTGTATTAGAGTGAACCTTTTGTATCTGTGATCATTAGAGCGGCTTGTATGTTGATGAGGATCCACATGATGTGTAAGTTAAGTTGTTTTGAGCTTAAGTGAGAAAACAGCCAGTTTCCCCTTGTACACACATATTGTTGGCAAAGTATAAAGACATCGAGAGGGACAGAGAGAATGAGTTTTGAAAATTAGGGCGTATGGTTGCTGCAATAGGTGTGAAATTACCTCGGTCGGTATATGTTAAGTCAAAAATGACAAATTACATACAAATTGTTCAAATTCTCTAGCCTAAAAGAAATGTAATAGTCGACGCTCGCTCGCAGTTTACTTTTACGTACCTTCAAAATCGATGTGAACACAGGCCACAATACGTACGCTACTTGAAACGCTTTTTGCGCTCGTCTCCAGTAAAACTGCTTAGAAAGGTAGTCAGGTACATTTTTGAAAAGCCATCTCCTGAGGATTCTCCTCATTTTGTTTTGACCGAGCTCACACTACTGTTTTCATTACAACGGAACTTTTTTTCAAAAATATGTGTAGAACGATTCTTGTCAGCTTGTAATAGGGTGAGTAACTGCTATGCTTGTACAGAATACGATTGCTATTTCCCGGTGAAAAAGCAAAACTTTAACGTGTTTACGAAATACCTCCATAATTGCAACCTGGTGAAAGTAGCTTATAATGTAGTACTGAAATGTGAGTGGTCTTAACAATGAGTACCAACCAGCTATCCGACAAGTCGTGATCCTTGATTCCTTTGATTTGATCGTGTTTATACTGAAACAGTATCTTGCAATATGGAGAAAGCAACGGGAAGTGTATGGGCATGATTTGTTGTATGTACCGCTACTTACTAGCATGTTGCCATAAATTACTGTAAAAAACTACTTCTACCACACGTACAAACAATCAAAAAATATCAGAATGTACTGGAGGTTTCCAAGATTTTTTGTGAATGTAGTTCCTTGTTTGGTTACTTAAATATACCCCTTACATCAATTTCTTGATAGACAGTAACAACCTTGTTTTGTTGATCCGATTGCTCTATTGCTCAATTTGTTCAGCACATTGAGAAAAGGCTCGCTTTCACGCTTATTTGGTGTACGATATGAAAGAATCTGAACATTTTCAATTTTCAACCACGTACACGCCCAACCGAAAAACACATTTCACAAACAAAACCGACATTAGCCAAAGGATGGTTGCAAGGTGAAAGCAAAATCTCAATAAGCGTTGAAAGGCAATTTCAAAGACATATGTTTGGAAAATACCCTTTCTGTTCATAATCTGCGAAATTGGCTTGTGGATAATGTTATTAGGGTCGAAAGCGTTGATATAAAGCATGAAGTGTTCCTTTCTAGTAATTGTGAATGTGGATTGAATCTATGTATGTAATATCCTCTGTGTACAACGTGTGATTTCATATGAACTTTAATTACAATATACTACTGTTTGCCTCTCCTTTAAAAAGATTACAAACTCGTCCCGATGTAATAAATACTGATTACCGCTGTACATTGTTTCTTTGTTATAATTTCTTGCATGATTGTTCATCAGAAATGGCTATTTACGTTTCCGCTAGCATTGATGTCTTGTTGTGTTGCTGCTTGCGTAAGACTTGGAAGATTGACCTGTCGGATGATGTTTACCGTTGTTGTATAAAATACCGTTGGTGTTACCGGATTGAATTGAATGGAAGACTTTATGACTGTACTACAACTACAAAACTACTTCTACTACGTAAATACGCCCGCCTTCTTAACCACTGATTGTTATTATTATTATGATATTTAGGATATTTATCAAGTGCATAAGACAAATTGTGGCAGCAGGTACTGCATACAATCATTTTCTATTATTGTACTTAAATTTGGAAGACTTTGGTGCACATTCGTACATGTAAAGTAGTCATGACACTTGCAGGTATGATTAAGTCGGTTGGAACGTTTTGCCTCGTCTTTAAAGATTCATTATAGTATGAAATCGGATAAACATAACTGATTCACCTTGTGCCGAAAAAGTAGACGACGTCTTTTAAGTTTCTAAAACGGTAAATGCTTGATGCTAAAATACTTGAATTACATATACTGATGATAGTTCCACACAATCCTATAATCTTAAACTATACCTTATGCAATTTCACCTGCCTCAATCTTAGTCAAGTGTCGTAAACTTAAAAGACATTGTTTGAATGGAGAGAAAGTGTGTGTGAAGATGATGAAGGAAACTTTGAAATATTTCTCATATTGTTGTTCTCTTTTCTATGGTTCTGACATATCCTTTTAAGAGTTGTAATTTCTATACAGAATTTGCTTTTTGCTATTTTACTGCCGTAGATGTGGCCTTTCGGCTTGTGCTATGAGAGGATTCAATTTGATGTAGCTTTAATTCCTCTGGTTATAGCCAAAGATAAACTTTAAATGTTCTGCACTAGTTCTTATGGACGTTGCACAAAAATCGACATTTGTATGAGTCAAAGTTGTAATCGAGTGGCAATAACGTTTGGTTTGTATAGCCGAACTTGACGACGTTTTGCTTTCCCCTTTTAATGGTTCCAGTTACTGAAAAAGTGTATAGAAACCAATGCCAAAAATACAACATTTCTTAAGAGTACCAAGACATGGAAAAGTAGTCTTAGGTTCGGAAAAAGTATGAATGTTGAGAAATGATGAGAAAGAATGATAGAGAGAGAGAGCGAATGAGGAGACATGTTAATATACCTATATTATACAGATATGAAAAATATATTATGATCGTGAAATTCCTATTTAATTCTCGATGTATGTTGTTTGTTAACGAGGTTCATCCCTCTCAAGCCCAGATTGTCAGATTGATTACAACGGGGAAAATTTTTCTGTCTAAAGATTGTTGATTAATGTTCAAGTGAAATGTTTGTGAAAAGAAAGGAGATGAGCGTTGTCTTATATTATGAACCGCGTGGTTATGTATAATTAAATATTATTGGATGCGACGATGAATGATGAAATATATTACACATACAATACCCTTGAGACAACTCGTGTTATTAATATTATTATGTATTGTTGTAATCGTTAATTCATGTGCGACTTACCGTGTTTCGATTTGAAATAAATATGTACAATTAATTCGGGTTACTGCGTGAGTGATATTTCAGTTTATTACTACGTTTCGGAGAACAGCGAATTTTTTGTACGGCACGGAAATGTCAAGGTTGATGAACAAGAGAAATTTAGATTTTGGTCTTGAGTCCAATGGTTATGGTCTTCAGCTCGGTGTATTCTTTCAATGCAGCTTCTCCTCTGTTAATAGAATTAAAATTCGTATATACAGTCTTATAGCCTCAAATTATGACTTGATTTTGAAAATTAACTTACAATTCACGACCATGTCCAGATTGCTTGAAACCCCCAAATGGAGTCTGTGGAGTGATGGCATCGTAGGTATTGATCCTGAAACAAAAGCAAAATTGTAATTTTTTCCTTTCGCGGGAGTCAAATTAAATATTAAATTCAAGTATAAGCTAAGACGTACCAGACGGATCCAGCCTGGACGCTTTGGGCAAACAACAAAGCCTTGTCAATATCCTTGGTAATGATACCAGCAGCAAGTCCATAAGTTGTGGAATTGGCTCGGCGAATAGCTTCGTTGATATCAGTAAACTTGATGATGGATTGCACAGGTCCGAAAATTTCCTCCTTGGCGATTCTCATGTCATCTTGAACGTTTGAAAAGACAGTCGGCTGAACAAAGTATCCTTCAGTTCCAATACGAGAACCTCCACATTCCACCTTGGCTCCTTGCTGTCTTCCAGATTCGATCAATCCGAGGATTTTGTTCAACTGAGCTTCATCAATCTGAGGACCTTGATGAACTCCTTCCGCAAACGGGTCTCCAACCTTGCGGGCTTGGGCCTTTGCAACGGCTTTTTTGACGAATTCGTCATGTACAGTGGCTTCGACAAAGGTCCTGGAACCGGCGCAGCAGCTCTGACCATGATTGCCGAAGATAGCTGCGGCGCAGATTTCAGCAGCTTCGTCCACTATAACAACATAAACAGTTCCTCCTTAACCCGATGTTTTCCAAATAAGGCCAATTAAATCCCATTGAAAATCTTACAATCAGCATCGGCACAAACAACCAAAGGGCTCTTTCCTCCAAGTTCGAGGGTGACACGCTTCAGGTTACTGTTGGCGGCAGCAGCGCTCACCAAACGACCAACCTATGTACAATAGCGTAGTAGATTAGTGAATGTGTTTCAAAAAATATTTTCTGAATTCTAGCAGAATACTACTCACTTCAGTAGACCCAGTGAAGGCAACTTTGTCGATATCCATATGACTTGAAACCGCAGCTCCAGCAGTTGCTCCAAAGCCAGGAACAACGTTGATGACTCCAGCAGGGAATCCAGCTTCCTTGACGAGACTAGCAAGGTACAAGGCCGTCAACGGCGTTTGTTCCGCTGGCTTCATTACAATTGTGCAGCCAGTGGTCAAGGCTGGGGCAACCTTCCAGGCAAACATCATGATTGGGTAGTTCCATGGAATGATTTGCCCCACGACTCCAATGGGTTCCTTCCTGGTAATGGTGAAGAAGGGTCCATCTAAAGTGCAGCTTCAGTTGTACTTCTTGATTACATTTCAAAAAATGCCCAGTACAGTTAACATCTTCAGTCTTACCAGAAGGAATGGTATCTCCGTGAATCTTATCTGCCCAACCGGCATAATATCTCAAAACGTCCACGGAACACGAAATGTCAAAGTCAGAATCTCCATGAGTTTTGCCATTGTCCAGAGTTTCCAGGGTAGCCAAAGTTTGGCGGTCACGTTCCACGAGATCTGCAAACTTCATTAGTTGATATATTATTACAATATCTTCATTTTATTTAGTTCAATTAATCTTTTAGTTAACCCCAAAAATTAATTACCAACCTTGTGGATTAGCCGTCCTCGGGCGGAAGCGTCCATGGAGCGCCATTCCGAACCAGGCTGGAAGGCAGCCCGAGCTGCAGCTACTGCCAAATCAACATCAGCCTGCGTAAAAACACCGAACGTTTCTCATTAACCAAGCTAAAGTGTCATTGGAAATTTCCTCAACTTTCGTCTTAACAAAGACAACTTTCAAAACGGCCAGTTGACACTTGTCCGGTTATCTCTTGGAAGGCGTGAATTATGAGCTAATGGTTGCAAAGCTCTTTGAACTGGACCAGGACCGTCCAAGTCATGTCGCATAAATTAAGGCAATTAAAGCTCGTGCAAATAAGATAACTCACCTTATCTGCCTCGGCAACTTCTGCGAGTTTCTGTCCATTGGTAGGATTCAAGGTCACGAAAGTTTTTTTGCTCACGGCGTCCACAAATTCGTTGTTGATGAACAACTGCAAAGAAAACAGTCAGAATTTTAACTTGGTACCATTTGAAGGGGAACTTGAGCTACTAATTTGGAAGTCCTTAGTGACTGTCATTTAGAAACTGTTAATTTAACCCAACCTACTGCAATTCAATGATAGCCAGTTGTGACACTTGAAATTTGCAAAATGTCTGCTCGTAAAAACTAAACCGTTTCACAGGCTAAAAAACCTGGCCCTCTGCCTTCTTACCTTGGTGTACTTGATTTCAACGTTCTTTGAAGCTGACATGATGAAAGCCCTGTAACTTCACGTTAGTTAACAAAGAAGACGATATTGTAAAGTGCAAGCACTGGAACAGCCGATTGCAGAATGCCAACAAGACTCGTCTGCCACATGTGTTTTTCTAATATTCTTTTTCTATAGAGCTGGTGGCAATGTCAAGTTTGCCGGGGTCTTTTCTATAGATTATTTCTGAGCATGCGAGATGGCCCCAACGCTGCTCTGCTGTACGCTGAAATATATATACGCTTCAAGGAGCTGGAGGAGCCCAAAGAGTTTCCATTTGGAAGAGTTGGGGCAAATGGCAAAATGGCAAACACACTTCTTTCGCAGGTCCCTCACTTGGCTTCAAGTATAAGAGTTAAGATTGATTTGCAGGCGCAACTTGTTTATGACAAAACCAGTTTGGTCACAAGCTGAAACATTGTGGGAGTGTATCCATATAAAGTTTCATGTCATTTAATGCTATAAAATGACCACGATATGGAGAATAACAATTCCAAATTCGCTTGCATAAAATAGTTAGCACTTTATTTCCAAGATTTGCTCATAATAAACAGATCAAAAATTGCTACCCTAGAACCAAAATTATGTAAGAATCTCTCGAGAAAGTTGAAGAATAAAATCTCGTTACATATATGTTCAAAAGTTTCGATGCTAGAAGACGATTCGATGAAAGTATAGGGAAGGCGATTTAAGCCTTGCCGTAATCAAGTCCAATGGTGATGGTCTTGAGTTCCGTGTATTCTTCCAGTACTGCAGATCCACTACAAAAATCCCAAAGCTAAGCAAGAGCCTAAAGAGTACAAGGCAAAACTTTGAACGCACTTACAGTTCACGACCCTGACCAGACTGTTTGAAACCGCCGAATGGCGACTGAGGAGTCACAGCTTGATAAGTGTTGACCCTGTGGAAGGTAAAGTTGACAATTTTTAGAAAGAAATTCCATTTGGACTTGAATCCTTTAAGTTTAAAAACTAACCAAACAGAACCGGCTTGAACTCTGCTGGACACATACAGAGCCTTGTTGATGTCATTGGTGACGATTCCGGCAGCGAGTCCGTATTCGGTATCGTTGGCTCTGGCAATGGCTTCTTCGACGTCGTTGAATTTCAAGATTTGCTGAACGGGTCCAAAGATTTCTTCCTTGGCAATTCGCATGTCATCCTTGACGTTTGAAAAGACTGTGGGCTCGACAAAGAAGCCGTCTTTGCCGATGCGGTGACCTCCGCATTCCAGCTTGGCTCCTTCTTTCTTTCCAGACTCAATCAGCTCTTCGATCTTTTCCAGTTGTTTTTCGTCAATCTGAAAATCAAACCAAAAACTTCTTACAGTGAGCCAGGCTTTTCTAACAAAATAAAATATTAGCAATTTTTCATGGATTTTGTTGGAGACAAACCTGAGGCCCCTGTTCAGTTTCCTCGTCGAAAGGATCCCCAACTTTACGCTTTAGAGCCTTTTCTTTTGCTCGCTTAACGAATTCGTCGTGAATCGATGCCTCGACAAAAGTCCGTGAGCCGGAGACGCAGTTTTGTCCTTGGTTGGCGAAAATGGCTTTGTAGGCAATGTCCACGGCTTTGTTTACTATAAAGGAATATAACAGGCAATGACAGATTTGACTCAATAGTTATATACAATAGCTTTAAATCATATTGACTTACGATCAGCGTCAGCAAAAATAATCACAGGGCTTTTGCCGCCCAACTCCAATGTAACCCGCTTCAGATTTGTCTTTGCAGCAGCTTCACTGATGGTATGTCCAACCTGGAGCAAAATTATCAGGTAAGTATTCAGGACTTTGAGTTTGGGAAACCTAAGGATTCATAATATTTATTTTATGTATACCGATGTCGATCCCGTAAAAGCCACTTTGTTGATTTGAGGATGCTCAGCAATGGCAACCCCAGCTTCATGACCACGTCCAGAAACAACGTTCAGAACACCTGGAGGAAATCCAGCTTCTTTGACAAGACTCGCAACATACAAGGCAGTCAATGGAGTTTGATGGGCTGGTTTGATCACAATCGTACATCCGGTCGCCAAGGCTGGACAAATCTTCCAGGCAAACATCATGATTGGGTAGTTCCATGGAATGATTTGCCCGACGACTCCAATGGGTTCCTTCCGGGTAAATGTCATTACTTGGCCGTCTGCGGAAGAATCAGAAGCTTCATGTGGGTTCCAACTAGGCAAATGGAAATGACTTCAGCCAAGTTCTTTACCTGCAGGAATTGTCTCTCCATGAATCTTGTCTGCCCAACCAGCAAAATACCGCAAGTTCTTTATAGCTTCGGTCACGTCAAACTTGGAATCCTTTAGAAGCTTTCCGTTGTTCAACGTTTCCAAGGCTGCGATGTAGTCCAAGTCGTGCTCTATTAGATCAGCAAGCTGCAAAAGAGTTTCGCATTCAGCAACCTGACAAAGCCTTTTCAGAAACATTTTACCAACATACCTTGCACATCAGATGACCTCGCTTTGAAGCATCCATTTTACGCCATTCCGACCCATATTCAAAGGCCTTTCGGGCAGCCTGTACTGCACGATCGACGTCTTCCTGCAAAAAGCCCAGGTAGTTTCGATAGCGTGGTTGAAATGCTACGAATTTACTTTCAGGAGTGACCTTTCTTATACACGGCTCTGCAAAATATTACTTTCACCATAGCTGAAGAACAGAAGGTAGAACTTACTTTGCCTCCTTCAGCAACATCAGCAATCTTTTTGCCATTCGAAGGGTTGAGGACTTCGAACGTTTTCCCGCTTTTGGCATCAACAAATTCATTGTTGATGTAAAGCTGAAACCAAAGTTATACTCGGATTATCACGAATATTTAGAAGCAAACCGTTGTTTTGATGTTTTACCTTTGTGTATTTGATGGAAACGTCTTTCGCTACCGGCATGGTGCTATTTAAACGTTTGATTTGAAGAGTATTCGAGATAAGCGAAGTTTTTGTTGCGTAGTTCCTGTAATACACAATCAGTCTTTTTAGCATTGAACCATCTATATCGAACTGATCCAGACCCAAGCGATGCTTCCTAACTGTTGGCTCTCCACGTTAATACTGAAACCGCTAAAATGAGGGATCGTTGTGGATGCCGCTGCGGGAAATTGCGTTTTTCGTTAATGCATCTTGCCGAACCAGGCTGGCTTCATATGCGTGCGTTTGGAGATGCCGATACGCAATTCGTTGTCGCTTTCTTCTGCGTTTATGCCGGTCTAGGAGGAAACCGGCATTCTGCGTCTTTCTTTCTTCGTGAATACAACTACTGGGATGGTCGTATGGCACCGGTCAATACAGAGCATGTTGATGGACACGTGTTTACTTTTCATAAGAAAATGCATCTTGCTTTAGTGGTAACAATCAAACATCAAAGTGAAGTTTAATTAATAACAGAAAGGTTAAAGAGTACAAAAGTGTAATACACATTCAATGACATATAAAGCCAATGCATGATCGCAGAAGAAGGTTTCACAATGTATTATTATTATTTGTGTTACTGTCTCGGTAGACTGTAGGTACAAAGCTTAAGTATGTTTATCAGTTAAACATTCGTTAGTTAGGTGATTAAACTAGAGTTTGCATTTAATCATCATCATCATGGGCTGGACCCGCCGCGCTGCGTGGCTTTGGACCTCCAGCCCGCTTGGCCATGATGATTTGATCGACTTGAAGGATGGTGTTGGCTGCGTTGGTTGCATACTGCATGGCCCAGAGTTTTGAAATGAATAGGTCATAGATGCTATCCTCCTTGACATCCGTAACACCGTCACTGTCCTCCTGATAGGATCAAACAACACAACAAAATGAGCAATCAAGTCATGAAGCATAGAATAATTTCACAGCAAAAACATTTTCACTTGCCTCGATGTTGAATCCAGCAGTAACTTGACCAGCATGATGGGCGGCATACAACTTGGCAAGAACCTGGTTGGAGCGCTGTCCAGTGTTGTCAGCAAATACTTTGATGAATGACTCTAGTGCAGAAGCGAACTTCTTTACCGCATACTGCTCTAATCCAGGCAAAGTTTCTCCGTATGAAGAGACTTGACGAGCTAATTCTACCTCAACAGCCCCAGCACCGGGAACAAGACGTCCATCCTAAAAAGGATACACTGATAAGAAATTGCTCAAGATACTTCAAGTCGCATCACACGTCACATTAATATACCTTGGTCACAGCTTTAAAAGTATTGACGCCATCATTAACAGCTCTTTCGACATCATCCAAGAAATTGTCAGTTGCACCACGGAGAACAATGGTTGATATCCGGGACTCCTTTTGTCCAACTTTGAAGACTACGACGGCAGTATCGCCAACTTCGTCAACATAGACTTCGTCAGCAAAGCCAAGATCCTCCAATTTGGGCTGCTCAACCTTCGGGTACGCAGAGGCGTTCAAAGCTTTGCAAACTCTCCGGAGATCAAACTTGCTCATGAGACGGACTGCCATGATGTTATACTTGTTGAGGAAATGCATAGCCAAGTCACCAACTTTGCCTCCAGAAACAACAACAGATGCACCAGAATCGGCAATGGCTTTGATTTGGTTCTCCAGAAGGACTTCTTCGCCCTGGTTGAAGTCCATCAGCTCCTTGGCCGTCTTGATCAAGACAGTTCCTTTCGTCTCAGTTTGGGTGACATCAATCGGACAGGTAAATACGGCAACCTTGGCGTTGCTCTGCTTGATAATCGTGCTCTCCACTGTACGCTTGAACACTAAACCAGGCACGACTTGAGACATGGGAAGTCCAGAACCCTGAAATTCACAATTTTCATCAAGGGCAAGAACTTTTATAGCAGCTCCAACTGCACTTGTATGTAGCTTACCACGATCTTGCAAACGCGAACGTTGTCAACATTAAAAGCCACTTTGTTGTCAGGAAGGATAGATACTAGAAATTTCAAGAAGCATTAACAATCAAGTTGGTTAATTTATACTTATTCAGTGGCACGAACGGTTGAAGACTTACTACAAGCTTTGGTGACGAGATTAGCAATCAGATCTTCATGGCCCAACTGCTTGCTCATGATGGATGGTCTGACAGCCTTGAATACTTCTTGCTCGTTACGGTAATCTTTGATCTCATCGATCACCAAGGTAGGCAGGACTTCTTTCGCTTTGTCCAAAGCAAGTTCATACCCAGCAATAATTTCAGGAGGAGACAATCCCTAAAAATAAAAGCTCGTTTAATACTTGTACTTGGGAATCGAATATTCACTTCTCACTTGTGACCGTGGGCCCTTACCATCTTCAGAAGTTCGTCAGCTCCTTCCAGCAGCGCACCACAGAACACAATTACGAAGTTGGTACCATCCCCGATCTCTTGTTCTTGCATTTGAGATGCAAATACCATGATTTTAGCGGCAGGGTGTTCAACCTAAACGAAAAAGCAAAAACACAATTAGTTTCAAGCACAATCTTTGAAGAAGGTTCCTTCGAAAAGTTTGCTTACATCTAGCTCTTGAATGATGGTGGCGGCATCGTTGGTAACGAAGAGCTTCTCAAGATGGTTGATAACCATTTTGTTCATACCCGTTGGGCCATAGCAACTTTTCAAGGTATCCGCAAATTCCTTGCATGCTTTGATGTTTCTGTTGACAGCTTCTTCAAGGCCAGAGAAATGCTGCAAAAATTCAGTAAGATCGATCAGAATCGGCACCCATCATCCGGAATAATACTCCATTTTGTGCCATCTTAAGTGACCAAAAACTTTCGACTATTACTCACCCTTGATCCTTCCTTCAACATCGAGGCGAACCCCGGAGCTTTAGGTACGTGTAAGGCCATTTTAACGGATTTAGGTGACGACTTACTGAACAGAACAAAATCCCCGTGAAAGAATCTAATTCACTTTGATGAATCAATCACAATTAAATTTCTTACACGAAAGGTTTGAATGAATCAACCTACACCGGTAAAGCTCACTTCTTCCCACACAATTTGCAATGCAATGTGCCATGCCTTTGTAAGCACGAGGAAGTGTTTCTGCCAAGCTGACGCCCGGAATTTCATTAGCAGAGGGAGTGTACACGAACGGTTCGCTCAACCGTAAGAATAACATGTAGCTTTGTACCCCTTACTCGGAACATGACTGACTGTTTCTCTCGGCTTGAAAAATGCCGCATAAAGCGGGAAAATCAAATAAGAGCTGTTCGCGCGAACCGCATGTTTATGTACGAACAACACGTGTTTGCTTTTCTTCAAGAATTTTGTGCTCTATTGACAGTGAATGAGTATTGACGCTGCTGTTTTTGTTAATTGCGGTAGATTTTGATTGATCAAACTTCAACAATGAATCAGAACTTCAAGAGAAGGGGAAGGAAATCTGGCCGAGATGCAAGATTCCTGAAAAACGCTCATAAAAAGGGAAAAGAAGGCGATCGGGGTAAAGGCTACAAAGTTGACGAAGACACATATAACTACTTTTTGAACGTCTTGAAAGTAAAGAAGAAGAATGAGTTTGACGGTGAAGAAGAAAAAGGTAAGAGTGGATACATCTGCTGCTCAAGATCGCGTTAATATAATTATGATGGTTCGAAATCCATGTACAATTGTTAATGTTTTCGGTTCTTGTTACAGAGGCCTTCATCCAGAATTCGTTGGAACAGACAGTGGGCCATGAAGTAGACTATTCAAAGAACCAAATGCTTTCAAGAGTGCTTGAGAACCTGCTGGAGAACGCTGACAATGAGACTCTCCTGCGGTTTTGTCAGGCATTTACCCCTCAGTTGCGTCAAGTTTGTGCGGACCAGTTTGCTAGCCATGTCCTGGAAACTCTACTACAGAGCATTCTGAACAACTGGATAGTTGACAAAGAACTTGTGGAATGGTTCAATAATACCTGCAGATTTGTGCTGAACAACTATGAAGATTTTGCGTTTGACCCATACGCTAACAAGGTGATGCGGAAGGTATTTTGCTGTCTTAGTGGCTCTTCAGTTGGTTCACAGCAGCAGGGAAGCACAAAACTGGAACCCAGAATACCTGCCTGTGTTTTGAAGGATTCGGATAAGAAGGATGAAGAGCTTCAAGAAGCTTACGCTAAGGTGACGAAGGAGAATGCAGAAACTTTGAAAGACTATTGTTCGCAACTAATGGCTTGGCATCAGTTCAATGGTAAGTTTCAATCGTCTTAAGTGACTTCGTATAAAGCTGAAGTCTGTGAGAGTTTAATCTATGGTTTCGCTGTGTAGATTTGCTGGGCGAAGTAAACACGTCCGGTTTGGTTCAAATATTGGGTCAAGCGATGAGCCTGGTCGATGTGAGATTGGCAAATCAGTTGACTGTGCAAACCTTGAAGCAGATAGAAGCAGATTTCTCTTGGGACGAGACCGTACCTTTGCATCTACTGGAGAACGCCATTGAAACATCCGATCGCTCAACATTTGAGTTTATTTTGTATAAGTATTTTGATGGGAAACTAAAAGATATGACGACACACCCAAAAGCTAACCATACTCTGAAGAAGCTGATTATTGCTTGTCCTTCGAAATTATTGGTGAGTTTATTTTGGTGGAACTTATGTAACCGTTTCCACTTTTCATGCTTTAATACTGTTTATCGGTTTGCAGTTTGAAACAATATACGATGCTTTACAAGACAGTTTCGAGGACATCTACAAGGCCAATCATACTAATATGCTTGTAGCTCTTGCAGAGGGGTGCAAGCGATATGAGACGAAACAGTCGGATTTCACAAGGGCAATCGATAAAGTTTTAAGAACTGTGCATGAGAATACTACCGAAACATCGATCGTGGAATTATTGCTAGCGGATAGTACAGCGAAATCGACAGAAAGTTCTGATGCAGAACCAGGGTCAGGTTTCGCAAGCGCTGTTTATAACAAGAGCAAAATTCTACAATGCTTCCTCCATTTTCACAAACCAACGAAGGTATGTATGTTAAGTCTTGTTTTCATCCCGTTTGCCATGGTTTTGACCATTCAGATGAAATTTAATTGATCATGTAATCTTTTCCAGGTTGTTAACGGAATTCTGGAACTGGAAGCTACAAAGATAGTGAAACTATGCACTGATGTTAAAGGTAGTCGTGTGATAGACGAATTTTTCCGTAGTACCACCGTAGGGGACAAATCTAAAGAAAAACTACTTGGCATGATTCAGGTTAGTTTTGCTTCACGGTATTCCTAAAATTGTGTTGACATCAAATAGTGACGATAAACTAATACCGATTATACGCAGGAGGACGTGGTAGACCTAGCCTGTTCGAAATTTGGCTCGAGGGTCATGGACAGCATATGGTCTTGGTGCCCATTACAACAAAAAGTCAACATAGTAAAGCAACTGAGCAATCGTGTACCTAAGCTTAATTCTGACCGGTTCGGTAGATTTTTCTCCGAAAAGGCTAAAGTTGCAACTTACAAGATGGACCCAAAGGAATGGGAAGAAGAAATGAAACCTAAGCAAAAGAGACCAATTGCACAAGCAGCAGAAGGAAATAAGGAGGAACCCGCTAAAAAGAAGAAAAAGAAGAAGCATCAAACGGAAGATGATGACTAGTAGTAGTAATCTTATGCATAACATTATAATGCTATAGAAAATCGAATTCGTTACTCTTTGTTCTATTTCTTTCAGAACTGTGTTAATGAATTGGTGGAAATTATAAGAATGATTACCCATTTTGCTTCAAGCACTTGTCTGGTGTTATAGTCGAATCGCTATACCGGTCATACCAACGTCATTAGTCAAAGAATATCGTCCGTGGAGGAAACCGCTGGTGTTTACTTAACAGTCAAACCTACAAGAATAACATCTTCAGCAAATTAGGTCGCATGTCTTCGATGAAACATTTTGATACTACCTGAATTACTGTTAGTTTTGTGACCCAATCAGCTGAATCGAGTTCGCAGCTGATAGTGAGCGGTGTAGTACGTGTGTGAGAACGTAAAAACCCAATATGCCCAGGGTCAAAGCCAGATTCCTTGAAATAGTATCTTCATCCCTAGGTACGGATCTTGAACTGAATATTCACTGTCTCAAACGCCATTTTGTGGATGGGCCGATACTGCCGGGTGCCGGATGTATACGCGAGAAAGCAATAAGGAGGAAACCACCCAAGGGAACGATAATTTTCGAAGTGGATATACAAGTTGGAATGTAGCCTACGAAGGAAATCTGTGATGCAAAAAATTGAATACAGCACGGGAACAACAACAGGAAGCGATGGACTTTAACGGAGGAAGTAAAAGCAGGGCTTTATGGGCAAACTCTTAAGAGTCTCGATTCTTTCGAACTTTGCGAAGCCAAAGTTATGTATGAGCATGAGATATATGCGCAATGATATTTGGCAAAAGGGCCACGTATCCACTGCTTTTGCGACTACCTGCAATATTTGGAGCTAGAGGCCATTAGGGAAACGTTTACATTTCGCATGCATCGTGTCAACATTGAAATGCCATTACGAGAATGTGCATGGCTTTGCAAAATGCCTTAAGGCATCCGCCATCTTGTCAGATACATGTTGCGTTAATCTGATATCAAATTTTCAATGAGCGAACCAGCGAAAGAACTTTTATTTACATATGAGAGAAACCGTAGAAGCATTAAATTTGGATTAGTCAAGGTCCATTGATTACATACGAGTCGACGTTTTGCAGATTCCACCTTGCTTGTTTTCCGGATATATTATGTTGTACCCGAATCTGCATTCTATTGCCCCTACCGGATGAATTTGTGATGGCTAGCAACTGAAGAAGGCCTTTCGTCGTTTGCCCGCTGGAACAGGTTCAATAAAAAGCCCTGTAGATTTTTTGAAAGCGCTATTCAACTGGAACTGGTGAACCACAACAAAGGATGTGAAGCTCGAATTACAAGAAGAAAATGGTTTCAAGATACATACATCGTTGCGGGATCCCCAAATCGGAGTGAGGGGTTCGAAGAGACCCGCTCTTGCTGCTCCAACGTTCTGTTCTTTCCGGTGACGTAAATGTCGTGTGGAGTAATTTAAAACGCCAAGATTCATGGCAAAGATAGAAACATGACTGCAGTGGCTTCAATAATAGAATCACACATGCAGAATAAGCTCCGAAGGAAATTCGACTTTATTTTGCCGGACCGGCCAGTAGTAGACCTCTTGCTGTTGGACAAAGTCGCAGTTGCCTTGAACAGCTACCCGAAGATCCAGAGATTTTGGCACGTCCGCAGATAGGTATATATATATATATTTTTGACTTTTTGTGGATCCGAGGGAAAGTCAGTCATAAGATTTATCCAGTTTATCGGAGAACAAACTGCATGAGGAAATCTGGCGGATTTTATGTAATTGACTCAAATGGAAATTTGTTATTTATTGCATCAAGAAGAAGCTTCAGGACGAGACGCGATATGCAAGCGTCGTATCGTATTGATTGAAAAGGCAAAATTGCGGATCTTGCTGTATATACGAACGGATGAAGGAAATTGAATTAGGCAATTTATGCAGGAAGACGCTGAATAAAATAGCTCGTGTATAGCTGTACGCCAGAGATTCTAGTCGAAAAGTTTGTGAATAGATGCCATGTAGCTGGAGCGGAGAAGCATTGCGAGATTTGTTTGGGGAATAGCTTTTGAAATGGTATAGAGAATCAACAAAATTTTGCAAATTATGCTGGACGTGAATAGTGAATGAAAGACAAGCCATGTTAATTCGTACAGTTTTTCGTCCCTTTTCTTGGTTAGGCGGTGAAAGTTTTCAAGGTTAAAAAAATTCTAGGCTTTAGCGGATCGAAAAAGTATACATGAGTCATTGCGGTTTGCTGGGAAGTGAAAGGTGAATCTTTCAGCTTGAATTGAATGGCGTAAAGATTGATGGGGGGATTTGACAGAAAGTGGGAGCAAAGAGTCTATTTTAGCCTGCTCTAATAATATTTTTCACTTTGCAAACTCTATTTTCTTATTGAAATTTTTGCTTTATTCCTTCAGTTTTAGACAGCCAGTTAACTTGGCTTTTATTTTTGATTGACAGTTTCTGATTTTGTACTTCAATATTTGCTGTGTTTTAGAAAATAAGTTCTTATGACATTCAGAAGACGAGAGTCCAGTGATTTGTACTCATGAGCATGGATATCGTCTGCAAGTTGTAATTTTGTGATTCAGCACAAGCTCTCATTTTTACATCTTTGACGTCTTTGAGTACAATTTGTTGGTTTAAATTACGAGCTGACTGAGCTCCATGGATTTCAAGCTTCATAGCTCTTCAACAACAAGGTTGCATACCACCGTTCGAGATGTACATATGTTCTTGATCCGCGGACAATTGCAACAATATTTGGCTGAAAAATTCTTCCGAGTTAACACAAAGTGTCACGTAAGTCTGGCGTACGAAATTTCTCTCAACGTCTCCTCCACGTTATGTATCTGAACATGTACATAGACTCCACTATTATGAAATGTGACACAAAGGAAATTAGATAGAAAATCAAGAATTTTAGGAGACTTTCTCCAAGTGGAACGTGACTGACTTTTGCCTTTTGGAATTTTTATTCCCTTGGAAAAATTCTTCTTGAGGTAGATCACGTCTTGGGAGACTATGGGGAATTCAATATCTGCTGCTGCGGCATACAAGAGCTAATCGGTTTTCTATCGTGTCGGAGGTAGGACGTGCTCAATTGAGAAAAATGCTTTGAGGTGAATCAAAGGCTGTCGCCGCAGCAATAGTTGTACACAACTACGCCTTTTCTTTTTCTTGAAGGTCGAGCAAGTCGAGCTAATTTGAAATTGCAAAGAGGGGAACAAAGGAACTGGATGCAGGAAAGCCTGAATACTTGATGACGGCTGGAGAAAGCTGTAAAAGTCACGGCTCCCTTCCGATCTTCTTTTGTGAGACGTGCAAAACTTTCTTCTGTTCTACGTGCCCAATAACCGACTCGCTTGAATTTTTCTTACCTACACCAATGTAACCTACGAGTTCAGATATATGAAGCTGAATGTTTCCAAACACTTGAAGTTTCAAAAAACGGAATGATGCGGACGTACATGCACTTGAACATGTTAGCACGCAATGGGCTCAAGAATTTACTGTAAGAAAAGTGTTACATTCAGTTCACTGTTTTTCTCGGCTAGTCAAGGCAAAATGAAGGCAGATGTATTCGTGACTTTGAAAAAAGTTTTGGACAGAATTCTACAGGCATCTGTATTCGCCGCTGATGTCCTTCAAAACAGCCAGAGAGAAATCCCGGCTTTGTGAACGATGGAAACTGATGCGAACTAAAGCACAGGTGTTGCAAGTGTTGGAATCAATTTCGTTGTGGTGATGGATCCATCTTTATCTGAAAGCATTTTGATTACGTGTACAAGTAAGAGAGGGATGGACAGATTGGCAAACAGTTTGTTGACGGCTTCGAAGAAAGATGGCCTTGTTCGAAGAAATTTGCACGACCATTCTCAAAAACATCTTCTTTTTCTTTCAAATGTCTTTTTGGTTTCTTTTAGCTTCTTGTTGCTCGCATTTGTTCGGGGCTATATATAAACTTGATGGAAAGTTTTAGTAGTATGTATCCGAATCCATAGGCTTTGGTTGTTGGCCATTCAAGTCCGTGGTATGTACCAATGACTTCCGATCCAGGACATAAATTACCCCTTGAGGCATTTTGTAAAAAGTTTGCCAAAAAGCATGGAATCGTGCATCCACTGCAGGAATTTGCAATGCCAAAAGAAAGTCGTACGTTACCGACTTTATACATTTGTACATTCATACTTGTGTTTTTGCTATGTACTTTGGGAACGGAAGTCAAGAACATCGGAGCTTCTGGAAGAGTCTCCATGGGTGCTGTGGATTATCGACTTTGTGGATTGTTTCGTGGTACTGCAATCGATACAGGGCTTTTAAGTGCGGTAGATCAGGTTGCCTCGAAATCTTGACGGGAGAAGTTTGTGAGATCAATATAACGTGAAATTCATTAACCAACAAGCATAAAAGCTTGTTTTGAATTTGACAAGTTCTGACGTTTCTAGCCTCGTCTTGTCACCTGTGATTGGCAGAATTAGATTTGGATTGCCCCGAGTCTCCTTTTGGGGCAATCGAATCCCAAGGAGCAGCTCAAGTAAATATGAGAAGTGTTTCAACGGATTTGCCTCCAGCCAGCACAAGAAATTTCATTACTTGTATATAATGTAATTGACTTAATGAAATGTTGATGGAGAAATTGAGAAATGTATTAGTTTGGCTGGATAGAAACTTTGATACTTTGGCGGCAAAGTTGGACAGGTTGACATTGATAGCACATGCATACTTTCACATACTTCTTGACAAGAGTCGGATTGAATCCAGCTTCTTTCACTAACTCTAGCCAGAGAGAAACATGTATTTTCTAGTATTTCTGGCCTCTATGTTCTAGCTAAAAGCTTTAGCTTTGAGTGATATGTACGGTTGATGATACAGCTCCTTTTGCACCAGAACCGAGCAAGGTAAAGCTCATCCAATGTAAAATTAATGTTGAAAATCTAAGAGAAAAATCTGCAAAATCCAGTAAATTGCTCTATAACATCGTTTTGTTTTGCCGACTGTTATCTTTTGAGAGGAGGAAACAAAACGAGAGCATTTGGAATGACTTTTGGCTTGGAGCCAAAAGAAGACGTTATTCGGGCGGATTGCTTTTAGCTCGGCATGTTACGTGTTGGTTGTTGTTCGTGGAGGGGTGGGGAAAATGGCAGAGAGACAAAACCTGGGCAGTCGAATGACAATGGAACATGTTCATTTGCTCAAGCTTGTTTTGATCATGACCTCGGTGTCGCCTGCAGCAGATGGATTGGCACACCGGGTGTTTACGTAATGAATGGAGAGTTAAGTGCGCTGATGAGAAACGCTGCTCCTGGCTACATCGACTGTATGTATATATTTACGCTACTGTATCCGGTGGGCTGATGGAAACCGTTTGCTCGCTTTATTTTGAATCCACTCCAAAGTAAAGTGGAAGCAAGACGGCATAGCAGTCAGTCACGAGATTTTGCCATATGGAAGGAAATTAATTAAGAATAACATATCATCAACACTATATAAACTTGTGAAAGCCTAAAAATCTTGAGAATATTGACAGGAAATATACATACATATTATATGTACATTTACTGACTGAGTGACTGAGCAGAGGTAGCAAATGGACACTCGTTTGTAGCTTTTGCATGTCAAGTTGTTGGGATGTGACAAGTCGGTGTTCAGTACATTTGACGACGATGACAAAAGGACACATGCCAAGGACAAGAAAAGCCTGGGAGAAAGTAAGCGGGAGGAAACAACAAAGAATAATGACAAGATAAAATGGCAGGAACGAAACGAGATAAAAGCTCTCGTCGTCTTCTTTTTCTCTGTCTCTCTTTGCAAATTTATACCTAAGCTGGGATGAGGGTCATAGGATTAATCATGACAAAGCGGCCTTGTTCAGGCTTAAAGAGGCCATCAGGAATTGAATGACAAATCCCATCTATCCACACGGAAGTCTTGCTTCTTTTTGTTCTGTCAAGAGTAAGAGTGAGTCTTTTTTAGCACTTTTAATATTTTAGTAGTTTGATTAATCAATTTGAGCTCCTGGAACTTGAAGGATGCTGCTGCCATGCTATTAATGAAAGGCACATGCGAATATGCCATCCGTACATGGAACCCTTACATGTTTTTTGCTTTTCATGACGACGACACATTCGAAATCTATGCTGGCTTGATTTGGCAAGTAGTTTGTTTACTTGGAGGAGATACGGACAAGGTTCTAGCAGCGAACACATCTACAGATCAAGTAGCACTTGGATGGAACCAACCAAGGACGTATCGGTCAGAAGGAAGCAGTAATGAAAATGGATGCCAGGAGACATAAATGCTGATTCAATCCCTTTCACATATATACATGTAGTTTTGTTGGGAAGCAAGGCAATATTATATAGAAATGCAGTATAGCTATAGTTGGTCTTGTTGCGGTTCCTAACCACATTGTGGTCTTCGGGGCAGAACCAATTTCGGAGCTAATCCAATGTTGTCAATGTATAGCACGATGTTGGTGCTGGTGGGAATCCAATGTGAAGACTTTTGCTTTTCCGGTTGACCACTCGGTGGGAGAAAGCTTTCGCACGGGGAGAAAATAGCTCAGCTAATGTACGTGTACGTACAAAGGAAATAATAATTCCGCGAGTGATCTCGAGATTTATTTGGAGGATAGTGAGATGTAATGGGAATTTGGGGATGTCTACTGGTTTCGCTACTTCATGGGGGGTTTCATATGTCGTCAGGTATTTACGTTTGTTTTCAGCTGGAGGATTTTTGGAGCGTGAAGAATATATGCGTACATGAACAAAAACATGCTGGAATCCCCTCTGGAAGGAAAAATTCAGTTTTGTAGAGGTTTATAATTTTTGCAGATTGGCTGCGTGCATGTACCTTGTAGAAATGGGCCTTGTCGAAAAAAGTTTTCATTTGTAGAAAGTTTGTAAAAGGACATAAAAGTTGTCCAGGCACTTTATATGCTTGCATGACTTATTAACGGTTGAAAAGCATATGTTTAAACATTGAAAAAGTTTTCCTGGACTGCCTGGACGGATTCGGACAGGTGGAGTTTCCTCTGAACAAATTGTGAGAAAAAGCCCATGACCGCCCACCTGAAAGTACTTGCAAAGTGCCTGGAAGTGGTCAATTTGGAAAGGATAACAAATATGCTAAAGGGTTTGCAACATGTATGTGTATTAAAAACCCCTTTTAAGACGCGAATGACGTAAATGAGTGATTGACGCACTGTATCTGTGTATAAGTACACGTTTTCAATGCAAATTTCCAATAAGTCATATTTGACTTTCCACTGTTGACATTATGTCAGCATAAGTCACTCAAAACTCTAATACTCTCTGACGTTTGAGCAACTCCTAGCATTATTTTAATCGAAACACACGAGAACCCCATAGACACTGATTGAGAGGTGGGCTGGTGACCAATCTAACACACGCTAAAGTAGTTCGTCCAAGTTCTGGGTGTGCTTTTGCAAACGTCCATGTTGGTATTCAGTTTGAGCATTAGAACGGAATGATTGGAGAAGGTTGATCAGCGGAACCTTAGGCTACAGATGTTTAGCCAAGATGAAGTTCCTTGGAACCAGCCTCAGCGATTTAGTCACATCGGACCTTGACCAGGCGTTTGACACGAGCACAAAGTTCTTGTGGATCTTCAGCAGATTCTTCGCGTTCCCCTTCGATGTCAACCTCAAGTCCAAACGCTTGACGTCGACGACTTCGCTCTGGCGACTTTGCTACCTTCATGCGACACTGGTGACATTAGCTGTGAAGACCGTTTGGGCACTTTCGACGTTGCTGCTGAGCTTGACTTATGACCAGTTTTACAACCAAGTTCACCTCCCGGTCCACATTACAAACAGTGCCGGATACATTGCGTGCACTGTTTGGATGTACGAGCTTTTGGTTCAGCACAGACCGTTTTTCGTAATTCAATGGAATGGATTGCTGAAATACAGACATCTCATCTCAAAGCCCAACTTCAAGTACTATGTGCTCAAGCAGTTTCCCATTTCCGCCTGCGGAGGCTTCTTTGCACTTTTGGTATACCAGGTATTGGATCCTACGTGGGTTTCGCAAGTTCGATTCGGCGCTTACTATCTGAGAGAGTCTGGGAATTTGAAGGAGGATTGGATGTACTGGTCTGCAACTGCTGGGGCCGTGATGTTCGATGCTGTCGCTTTCATGGGGGCAGCCAACATTGTAGCGCTCACATGGTGCAGCCACGCCTTCTTCTTTGACATCTGGATGGCAGCTATCGACGAGGTGCACAGGAGCTATGACGCGAACAGTGTCAAGAGGGGCAAGGCGAGCGAGGAAGAACGCCGAGCTGAGGACCAGCGCCAATGGTCAAATGTCACTGAAGTTGTACTACTCCTCCGCATCTTCAACTTGACCAACGCCACCAACATCTTCTTCACAAAAGTTCTCAACATGGCGTTAGTGATCATAACATACTCTTGCCTGGTGATAATGAAGTTCGAGCAATGGTACGTCACGGCGTTCGTGGTCTACATCGCTGCGGTCAACTTGAGCTGCTATCCACTTCTTTATTCGAGGGCTTTCAGTGTTACTGCTCAGCTTGAAGAGCTCAAGCGACATGTTCTCATGACGGAAGCGCGGCGTTGTCTTCAAGTTCGAAAACAGGTCACCGCATTGTCAACAAGAGGAGTCACTGTTGGATCATTTCGGACCTTTGAGCAAGAGTCGGTTCTGCTGTTTTTTGACTTTGTTGTTCAGCAGTGCATTGGTGTCATTCTTGCGCACGGTTAAAGACACCAAGTATTTACGAATATCGTAGATTTTGTAAAGTAAAGCCAATTGATGGCTCGAGGTCAAGAAAGAGCTTAATGTTGCTGTACTCACAGTATTTACAGGTTTCTAGACACCGTTGTTAATATTCGCGAGTTGACTTGAATTGTGTCAATTTTAGCTTCTTTGCGGTGTACTAAACAATAAAAATCTCCGAATCATTTACGGTTGTCGATGTAGACCATGTATGTTTGAATATAAGGCATGAAATGGAATTTTTGGTTTGTGAGCAACTTTAAAATTCAAGTTAAAGAGCAAATGGGGCGAGTTTCGTCATTTGTAATTTATAACATGGAAATGTGAGACTGCTGGAGGGTCTCGTGAAAGTAATGCATATCATGATGGTGAAAGCTGCCGAATTTTCTGGTCCTGTGCAAATTGTGACGCATACATGCATATTGCATATTACGAGTAGATGTTTCAGACTGCTGCATCTCGCACCATAAAAGTCCACATATGGCACCCAACCCCAAGAACGTAGTCTGTGTGTGTCAGATGGCAGTTTTGAGTTGGTAGGTAGCTTTTAATGATTAATGTGCCTTAAGTTGTCACATGTTGATATGGTGTTTGAGGCGAAACTTTTGAGGCTTTGTTAAAGACGGCTGGTTCATTTGAAAAAGTTGGAAACTTGTAGTACATGTCTGAATCCGTAGAAGAATATTTCCAACAAAATCTTGAGCTGTGGTGAGTTTAGCCGTGGGAAATGGTTCAAAGAGCGCGTAGCATAAAATTCGCGCAAAGTTGGTATTCAGATGCTGTTTGCAACAGCAGCTCCGAAAATTCTTCCAGCAACAAATGCATACAGCCTTGAATCGACTCAGAGCCTCGAGGCTATATACAACCAGAAGTTGGCACTTTACCACCATTTTCGGTCGTGGCGAAATTCATTTTTACTCCAGGCAATATAGAATATTCGCCATTCCAGCGGAATGTTGCAAATTTTGGCAAACTTTCCGCTCGCAAAGCTTATGGCGACGAATTTTTTTATTACATGTATGCCGAATGTTTTCTTTTGACTTGCCCAAGAAGTACTCGTGAGGTAGGTGCTGTAAAGGACACATTCAGTTTTGCCTTACAAATTATGTATGTGTGTGTGGACAAGGGGTTCCTTTTGTAAAAGGAGTGTGAGTAATGCAGGAGGAGATGGTAAGTAATTTGGCGTGATGTGAACTTAAACAAGGTTGTTAGTTTTGGTCGGACCTGCTGCTGCAGTGAAAGCACCATCAAAGCTTAAAAATACTGAAGAAAGAGTATGCATAATGCAAAACGTTGCTCTGTGTATACGTGTGAAGAAAGGATGAGGGAAATTGGCAAATGTACTGGCTCCTGTTGTGACCTTGTTGCTGCTACGAGGCTTTCTCTGTGTGCCGCAATTCTGCATATATGTATGTGTCTTGTATATATGTTAGTACATGTCCGCATAAAATCCGCAACTCGGGACTACGCCGACGTCGTCTTATCAAATCACCCGGGTGGGAGCGGAAAGAGCAGGAAATTTAAAATCGGCCCCAGAAACATGGGGAAAGCTCGCAGAAAACAAGATTGCAAAAAGACATAGAGAGTAATGCAATATCATATGAAGGCAGGAAACGGGAGCGGGAAGTCAGTAGTTCCAGTGTTGTTCTTGGGTTTAGTGGTGGTGGGGAGCGGTAGAGTTGGTCGGTCGGGAGCTGACACACGAACAAGAAAGTGCCGTAGTAGGAGCGGTGGTGAACTCCAGGCCAAGTTGGCGAATATACGGCTGATAATCTGGAACAAGTTTTTATTCTCCCGGGTAGCGCCAATGGGAGCGGAGGCAACGGCACCGAATCGTGTCCAATGCAAAACTTAATCAGGACACGCAAAACTGTGCATTTTATGTGAATATTTTAGTTATAGTCTTCTCGTCCTTTGGTGTTTTAAATGTATTTATTAAACAGTTCATGGGCGTTGTGTGGTGTCGTGTAATTCTCGTTACGTTTAAATTAATAAGAGTTTAAAAATTCTCCTTGTGGATCTCGTTTGACATGAGTAATAGGAGGTTTGCGAGAAAAGTATTTACGAAATACTCGTTGTGGCAAAATACTAATACACACATATATATTTGTTGCTCAAATTGACCAGGTCTGCCTATAAAATTTATTGTTAATTTATCGTTAGCCAGATGTAAAGTTTGTGTTGAAGCTTTTGGATATGGAGAGTATCGTAAAGTGTGTACAATTTTGACATTGTTGTAACAAGCCGAAAAGTGCCAGGTATATAACTACTTGTTTCTTGAGCAGGTCAAAATAGTAGATAGATGGTGGGAGAATTTGTTAAATTTTAAATTTCGTTGGCTCCGTGTCAAAAATTCGCGAATTTTGTGTGGCGGTGATGATGCTCGTGTTGGGAGCAGCCCATATTTACGTATCGAAAGAAGAAGAAGAAAAAGAAGAAGGAATAGCAAGTAACTTGTGTCAAGGCTAGAGGAATGTCAACCTAGTTTACTCAAGTTGTTGTTGTTGTTGTTGTTCCTTGGAAAGGTTTTCAGCCTGTAAACCTATAATAGACTTGGTGTCAAGCGTGCAAGAGATTGGCAAAGACATGTGGCTAATAAGCAGATGATAAAGGTCGCCGTCCAGAGTTAAGCAAAGGTTAATTACGTTAAGTAATCAAAAAAGTGTATTGTGACATCAGGTAGGCAAAAGTTAGCAGAGCTCACGGACTGGATCAAAAAGTGCTGCCGGACAAGTTGGAGAGGTGCGACAACTGAAGAAGGCTTATTGTAGACGTACATACTTGTATTTGTTAAGGGAGAAAGTTAACTGTAAAGTGTTACTTGAGATTTCGAGTTTGTAAAAGAGCCAGGAATATACTTACAACGAACAAATTAAAGACTTTTGTAGTAGAAGGAGGAGGATAAGAATGCAAACAAGTTGGACGAAAAAGAATATCAAAGAAGAGTCTTCATTAGACCCTCGCAAGAATTTCAGGTAAGTGAAAGCGTATCTGGAGACTTTTACAATATATTTGTATGAGGCCAAAATCAGTACGGGCCTCATGTCAAGCCCTGGCGAATGGTAGCTCCAATGAGATTGCAAGACATGCAAGAATCCAGCGTAGCAGCAAGCGTATTCAACGATGTAACTTTTTTACGAGGTTTATATATAGATCTCTCTTTTGATATATTTTACAATCCTTTCAAGTTTAATTACTTGAACAGCTGATTTGTTAGGAGTTGGATTGCTATTGTGTATTGTATTCTCGTGGGGAGTTTCCTTTGTTTAAAAACGGAGTTACGGTTGACGTTTGTTTTGATTTGATCTTGTTTCAGATGCTATATACACACGAGGTTGGCAAGTTCAACTGTATGCAGCGTTTCACAATCTTTGTGAACACTGACTGACTTGAGTGTACATTGGAGTAGTCGGTATTATTCGGTCGCGGTGACAGTAGTACATGTACCAGAAAAAAGTGTGATGATGTTGGAACGGACTCAAATCAGCAAGTGTTAATAAACATTGGCAGGAAACTTGAAAGTTTCACTAGAAGAAGAAATGAAATGGGCAATGACCAGAAGCGACATTGTAGTAGGTCAGCGACAAGCAAACGAAGTAGGTTGGATAGTACGAGAAGCGCACCGGAATCGATAGAAATTTTGGGAGATAATGCAACAGTCATTACGCCGCTGTCAAGTAGCGGAAACGGCAATGCAGCGCATCATGGACGTGGAAGACATGAATCCACGGATACGGACGCTTCGGACATTTCAGCCACTTTGGAAAGAGCGGCTCCAGATGGGGGCTGGGGGTACGTTTATTAGCTCACAGCTTTATGGCACTCTTTTTACTTGAATTAAAATATATTTATTCGATTCACTAATCAACCCTATTATGAAATTATTGCAGATGGGTTGTGGTAGGAGCAGCGTTTTTTGTGAACATGATTGCGGACGGTGTGACCTTTTCTTTTGGCGTCTTTTACGTGGAATTTAACAAGTACTTTGGTGAGTCCAAATCCAAGACGGCGTGGATCGGCAGTTTACTAGCGTCCATTCCGTTGATTTCTGGGCCCATTGCGTCCTCATTAGCGGATAGATTCGGCTGTAGAAAAGTTACGATCGCAGGGAGTCTGTTGGCCACATTAGGATTCGTGTTATCTTCGCAAGCTGGTACGTTGAAATAAATAAATATCTATATTTAATTTCTCCAGCTTCCCGGGCACTACCCCAGACCCCGGCACGTGGAGGTCACAAGTCTATTAAAACGTTCTCATTTTATGTCTCTGCAGAATCTATAGAAATGTTGTACATTACGTTCGGCATTATTACGGGATTTGGTCTCTCGCTGTGCTACGTGGCTGCCGTGGTCATTGTGGCTTATTACTTTGACCAGCGAAGGTCACTGGCGACCGGGCTGTCAGTGTGTGGGGGCGGGATCGGCACTTTCTTATTCGCACCGCTTACTGCGGAGCTTATTGGTACGTACGTGTTTTTAAAAGATGGTTATCACAGGTTCAGGAGTATATTTATACTATACGGCTGTATGACGTCATGCTGAATTTGTTTTGTTTGTATAGGACTGTATGGATGGAAGGGAACAACGTTGATTTTGGCGGGGGCGTTTCTTAACCTGTGTATTTGTGGAGCTTT
>JAQGBJ010000944.1:0-28995 GCA_034698345.1 Sphaeridia pumilis | reverse complement strand
ATTTTACTTACGGAAATGAACCAAAAACTTGCTCAAATTTCACAAAATCAGAGTTTTCTTTACACGATTGTGTAGAGGAGAGAATAAGCTTTCAAATAGCTGAAGAATCTTTAACTGTCAATCAGTTTTTAATGTTGATTGATAGAATTAAACTTAACGCCGGTTAAATTCCACGTGCTGCTTTTGCCTGGTGCAGTGCATTCGTTTGACTGAAGAACCAAAACAAAGCTCTCTCTTCTCCAGTGATTCTCTCGCTCCTCTTCTGCATTGAAACTAATGGTAAATGCATACGGAATCTTCTTGCTCTTTCTCTTGCCTTCTGCGCATTTCCTTTTCGTCTCACTTTTCCCGGTTGTGTCATCAAGTTTTAATTAACGTTTTTATCGATGGTTCAAGTAAACAAGGGAGTCCACAACATTGACTTTAGGAGCAAAAACGTTCGAATCTGAATCTATATTCTTCTTCTGTTTTAATCATATGTTTTTATAAGTGGCTTGAATATAAGGCATTAGTGGTCCTTAACTAGATTCTACAAACCTAATGCTTCTTTGCAGATTAACCAGAACGTACATGCTATCTTAACGTGCTTTCGATTGTGGTTCATAACAACAATAGATTAAATAACATGGGCATTCATTATAATCTAGTAGAACAAATAGAACAGTATCTAACAATAATGTGTTCCGACACGGTACATAATAGGCACTGGCAATAACAGATTGTACATAAGAGTCAGATCAAAGAAACTAATTCGAAAATATAATAGAAATGGAAATAACTGCTCTTCCTCAACTTAAGCAGTGAACTAGTAGACTGAAGTGTGAATGCACATCTTCTTCTTGTAATATCCTCAAAGTTTTAGCAAATGGCCCATTGCATTACGGTAGAATCACGGCCACCGGCACTAATGATTCTTGAATCGTCCGGCAAGAAGGTAACGTTCGTCACATGACTGCTGTGGCCACCGTAGACGTGACTTAATGACTGAAAACAGATACGATATCATCATGTTTGCTGAAAGCGACTTTGATTTCAAAATTTTGGTCATCATTCATGTTGGTTCATACCTTTGGTTGCGTGACTGGATAGGAGAAAAGCTTGACCTTGCCAAAATCATCTCCGGTAACAAGAAGCTTCTTGTCGTGTGACCTGGCACATGCATTCAGATCGGTTCCATCAGCTCCCTCTGGCCAAATTCCAATAGTGACAGATGACAAGGTACATGTAGCTGTGGACCAGTCGGTATCACGTAACTGTGACGTTTGCGGGATTTGGCGGCAAACTTGTGCATTCCCTGAAAGATCGACAATGTCAAATGATACATGGTTGATGAATTTGCTAGATGGTCAATGACGACAAAATAGTAGTCGTGACTTACAGAACAAGAGTTCGTAATCGCCAGAGTTACTTTGTACGAACGTGCTATCGTTGGACCAGTCTAAGTGCGAGATGAAGCTTGAATGACCCTGTAAAAGAATAACAACGAGCGCGTTTAAATTTGGGATGAGCTTTGAAATCATAAATTTCATGTTAGGTAAGCTACTTACAGAGCATCGACCGATGCGATTATACTTATGGTACGAATCACCGACTTGGTAAATGTAAATCACATTGTCACGGGAGCCGACAGCCAACATTTTCCCGTCTGGTGAGAAACGAACCACCTAAAAAGGTAACAGGAATTTTTAGCACACGTTCGTTCAAGCCGTTCAAGACACATGGGTGGCATGCAGTCCACACACTGCACTTGTCGCTTACTTGAATAGGTTCGGATCCGTCATTGTGATGAGATAATATTTCTTTCGTTTCGGCAGATATAGCGAACCAATGTCCCAGAACCGTTCCAACCACTATTACCGAGCCATTGGGCGAGAAACAAGCAGACTGAATCGCTTCCTGAAAGTATCATAACGATAATAAACAATTATCTTCACATTCATCTTCTGTCAAAGACATATTCATGCCAAAACATTCTCACGTACATCAACGTCCACCGACCAAACAGCGGTATGTGACAGCGAATCCCACAACACCAACATCTTGTCATGTCCACCAGTTATAAACTGTTGCTGATCCGGATGTGTAGCCAAAGCCCATAGCTCGTCAGTGTGGCCCTGAACTACCAGCTGGAATGGCAACTGAAAACTTCCTGCCAAGATGCAGTTTTTCGTCGTTCCGACAACCAACTGACTTCCACGTCCCTCGGTAATTGTTCTCACTGGTCCATACTGGTCTGGGATCTGCACAAAATATGAACGACATTATGCTTTTTCATCCTTTTCATCTTCTTCATAAACATAATTATGTGTACCAAGTTTTTACACCCGGCAAAATTATCTACCCAACAGTCATGTTTTCCACAATTAACTTACCACAGTCTCAACTTCAGCTTTGCTCAAAGTCCTGTCCCATTGCACAACTCTTGCATCTTTCCCACCGCCAGTCAAAATCTCTCCATCCTTCATTGCGAAAATGCTAAATACCGGTCCCTCATGTGCATTCCGTATGGCTTTCGCAACCACATTCGTTCCTCGAGCCCACACCAAAATATTCCCACTTGAATCTCCCGAAACCACATCTCCATTCGACGTAAACGCCAGACAGGTCACGTATTTTGGCTTGTCACGATGGTCAAATATTCCCAACTTCTTGTACAAGACTCCGTTTTCAAACGTCCAGAATGAAATGTGTCCTTTGCCACAAGATATTATAGTGTTCTTGTCCAACGGATGGAAGTCCATCGCCACTACGGTGTCACCAGAGCACTAAAAATAGACGTCATGTTAGACATCAATTAAATAACCACAGAACCACTCATGCTGGATTTCCATACCTTGTTTTCTGCCAACTTTTGACCCTTTTCTCCCCTCTGCCAGTCCCAAACCGAAATATTATGGTCATTGGATTCATCAATTACGCACATTAAGGCACCACCGTCCTGCAATCAGATACATTTGTCATATTCCTTTTCATTCAGCTTTTACTATTGTAAAATAATAAACTCTGCAACTTACAGCCTTGGAAAAAGCCAGGCAACAAATTGACCTGTCAAAGTCTCCCACGCCGATCACATGCAACGTATGGAGGCTGACAGAATTCCACACTCGGACATGTGCCTAAAACCAAAAAATATTACTTTCATACACCTAAACCTCACTGAAATTGTCTGATCCTTGACATACCTTTCCATCTCTCTTGTCATGCCCGGCACACTGTCCCGTAGCCACAATAAGCTTATTTGGATGTACCGCCAAGCTGCAAAAAAGAAGGAACGTATTTATTTCACTCTCACATCAGCAATTCCCACCCCCTACCGGGTTTTTGATATGTTCAAAAAATATGTCCCACAACTTGTCACTCTCTTATAAATCAGCTTGTTGGTGCAAAAATGCAACTATGCAACTGTCGCCCCATGTCCTCCCACGCCCACCCTCAAAACGCCTTTTTTCACAATGCACAAATGTGCATACCCCACCCGCATAACGAATTTCGAAAAACTTTCTTTCCATCTTCATCCCAGACTTTTACAAACTTACCACTTGACATCGTCGTTATGCCCCAGATAATGCCTTTGTTGCTGTTCTTCGACGTTATACAGCACAACCACAGCAGCCATAAAGTACACCAATTCCCCAGTGGGCAGATAGTACAAATTCGACCGGCAATCGCGACCTCGATATCCGTACCTGCAATTATCCAACCATATACAATTTAGCAGATTCAATTCATTTACAGCGAATACATACGTGTTTTATGCGCTTCAATAATTAGCAATCATTTCACACTCGATTCACACCTTAACAACAACAGTTGTCGAACATCACGCATTTCTATATATTCCAACCTCATGCAATACCACCATCGTAAAACCCTTTGCAATCAACCTATAGATCTTCTTTGTAGGTCCTCCGCCTTCCATACAAATTGAATTTAGTGTCAATAAAACAGGCCATTAAAAATGCCACAAACAAGTCCTCATTTTGCTAACCGCTAAACAAACAAATACAACTTGAAAATCTCCTTTACAAGGGATAAATTGTTCGGTGAGTGAAATTGCTTTAAGCCTCAACTTGTAAAACTGACCCAAGACAAACCTCGCGTGTAACCTAAAGGTCTGACACCATTTTCGAATCCAAGCTGATTGAATCATATACCAGGATCAATGTCGATCGAATAAACATTAACAGAACTATCAGTTACAACAATTTAAAAATCTAACGTACACCCATTCAAGTCGGAGTTTGGCCATCGGCGCTGTAGCAACTCGGGACAAGCTGTAGTGTTCGATTAGGTTCGTCGGAAGGTGCAACACGATTGGACGTCCTCGGAGATAAATCTTGACCGTTCCTTCCTCTGTGTTGAACGTTGCATCTTTCGTGCTGAAATAGTAATTAAACACCATTAGCATTCAGCTTTTAATCTCTTCTTAGTCACCATTACAATGTCAACTTGAGATTTATCTCCCCGAAACCGCCCTCATTTTGTCTCAAGATTCACGATTTAAACGCAGCTCCAAATGGCTTTTCACAACACATTTCACATTTAATGGCAGTCAGCGAAACACACGACAGAACAGATTCTTCATTTCCTCCAGTCAAAACACAACCCGCAACCAAAAACCCAAAATAAAATTCTGAAAATCATACCCATGCCTGCTATGTGGCGATGACTTTACATGCAAGTTGAGTAAAGATCGAGCTGTCACATTATTCCTGAAAGAATATAACATTCCCCCAAATGCAACAAAACATTCAAAAATCGAGCAATCTAACTAAACATTAAATAAATCAAAATCTACTTTCTACCATTTTGCTAGCAGCATATCTACACATTAATGCATTTACAGCTTAGAATCTCGTCTAAATACTACTCATAGCCAGTATATCCAACGTCCCTTCAAAATCCCACTGTAATTATGCCCACAATTGGACTTCAAAACTCACCTAGCCGCCATCGCACTATTCTGCGAAAACAAGGACGGGTTGCTGCTAAAATCTGAAGTCGAGCTCCAACGCTTTGCCAATGGCGAGGACGGTGTTCCGTTCGCAACTCCTCCACCAAAACCGTTCTTTTGATGATGTCCCGGAGACACTGCCACTACTGTTCCGTTCTTTGGTGAAGGTGACGTCCGGTTATACGGCGACGGAGAAGGCGATGGTGAAAGCCCGTTCGAACTGTGACTGTCGGCAGAGTGAAGAGATCCAGTACTCTGATGGTGGTTCGGTCGCCTGTTTGCAATTCAAAACAAAACATTAGCAGAGTCTAATAGTGGCAGTACTTATCAAAGCTACACTACAAAACTAATCCACTCTCCACTTAAAATCCCATTTGACAAACTGCTCTTGGAAACTCAAGAAGCAAAGCGATAGACACACTTATCAAACTCAACCACAAGCAATTCTGATGACCATAACAATCAGTATCTTCTGAGAACTTTATGGCTTTGTGGTCAATGTGTCATCTTCAAGGGCATTCGATATCTAACGCCTCGCGTATTCCCAACTTGTCGAGCACTTTCATCGAAACTTCTTCTAACACGCGTATCAACAACTGAAAAACACTCAAGAAACCTCCTCAAAAATTATTATTTGTTTACTACTTTTAAATATATTTTTACCTGTATCTTGCCGGCGTTGCCGGATGTTGTCCCCCGGTTCCGTTCGGAGTCCCAGACCTTCGCCAATCTCCTTGCCTTGCAGGGTCTGAATGTGTAGCGTACAGCCTCAATCGACCGTCCTTCAGGTTAGGCACATTTATGTTCGCTGTCGGCGATATACCTGGAATTATGAAAATCAGCTATTAGTTTTACTGTCTCTCCAGATTCTTATCACCTAATTTTTCTCCAGCTCAACCTTATATTCCTGCCTCCAGAAGATAACCAAGACTAAAGCTCTGACCGTATCAAACACTCACTTTTGTCCGTGCTAAGTGCTAACCACTCCTCATTGCAAGATAACTTCAGCAAATTGCAACAACTCCTATATTATTTTGATATTCTCATGACATATTATTAGCATCTGCATGAATTTAGCACGGACCTCACCCAATTACACTAGCTAGAAGACAAGCCTGACATTTGCGAAATTAAATTTATGGCCCTGATTCATGAAGAATATTGTATCGATAGTGCATTCTTGTTCGACCATCAGTAACCTTGAAAGTCGACCCTCAAAAGAAGCTTCTGCCTGGTCCACCACATCAAAATTAGCCTACTACTGTCAGCTTCATTATCGAAACGTCATCCATATCCTCAGGTGGATTCTAATTAGCAGAACCGTGCCAAAAGCCCATGGCGATACCCGTGAAAGGTGAATGGGATTTTGACATGCAATTTCCTCCTTGTCTATCATTTGATCTAGCGAAAAGTAATCATGAAACGTAACGTCATATACACCTTTTGAGCTTATCCAATTTGGCACATAGTTTTCAGTCCAGGCAACATTCATTTCACCTTGACCCAGTCCCTCTAAAAATCTGATTTCCACTCTCTCTGTCACTCAAACTTTCAAATGACCCTACGCCAATTAACTCACTTCAAACCCAAACAGATTCTGCAAACATTCCCATAACTCCCGACTGTATAATTAACCGAACAAACACCTTATGCACACTGAACCCATCAATCGGCCTGGTTCTCACGGCTCACCGGCGAAATCCACCCCTCTCACCCAAGTCCTACGTGATTCTGAAACCATCTTTGCTAATTAACTTTACCTGCCTTCCGGCTTTCCCTGAATGCCTTATAGCTTTTTACAAATACACTTTTCCTCAATAACCCTTTCATCAGTATTGCTCGGCATGTAACGTATAATTCACTTTTTTCAATTCTCAGCATTAACCACAACAGCCTACCAATCTTTTCTTATCTAAATTCACATATAATTCCGTCATCCGCCTCACGGCAAAAGCTGCCAGCAAAATTACAATACAGTTTCATATTACATTCTCATTTTCTTCCTTTATCACTGACCCATCCATTTTGTATTAACCTTGGTTAACTTTCCAAGCCTTCTTTGTTTTTCAATTCGCGTTTCAGCACTTTTACTGCTACAGTCAAGTCAACCTAGCCCCCACCTAGTCCCTACCTTTACTCTCATCAAGAGACTTATTCAAAAAATCACGGCATAATGTTTGGCATCGCCACCTACATTAATCCTGTCTTGCCTCACAGTTAATACAAAAGCTGAATCTCACATCAGCTGTCATCTTGCTGTCATCATCATCCAATATTCATGACATGCCCTGTGGCCCAATCCCTGATTAACAAACTAGAGCACGTTCACTTGCTATTATATTCCCGTCTGAAACAAAAACACTACTACTGCCGGCCAAGTAATTCACAACCTCTCCATTTGCTCTTCCTCTTTACAAAAACAGGAATCTGCTGCTGCCCGACCCTAAAAACTACGTTTCTGTATACAAAATATTACACATATTTTCAATTACTGCAATGCGTCAGCTCGATTCTCTTAAATTATCACAATTGTTTGCAGTCCAACATCCATAATCCTATACACGTGTCATCTGCAAACTACGTCGAAACAGCTTCTGCCCGTTCTTGATTCTTGGTCTTTCTACATACGGTATATAATTGAAGACCTCAACATTTCTGAAATTCAAAGCTACACACAACATTCAGTTACTACACACCTCCAAAAATGGTCAATAATTTCGCAAATCTTACCCCGACTGCTTTCAATATTGTTGACTCTTCTCAAGACATCTGCAAGCGTCGCTCTGAGGCACAGAATTTCATCTCGCTGCTCGTAAACTTTCTTCTCGAGGTCAGTTACGCGTTCCCGCAGCGTGTCGTTCTCGTTCTCCAGCATTTCGTCTGCAAAACAAAAATAAACAAAGCGTTAAAATAATTGCATCTCACTCAAGCATCAAGATTCTTTCCCACTTTTGCTATTGCTCCTTGGTTCCCCTTTTCAAACATTCCTCATTCCAGCTAATGAACCGACCTCATCAACAACACAAATACCAAAAGCCCTCTTCAAACATTCCACTTCAGCATCCACCGGAAGTCCGCATTACTTCAGTTCACATCAATTACGAAGTTCCAAAACAAAGACTTTCAAAATACCAGCTGACAACAACGCTTTTACAGACTTACTCCAAACAGCCAGTACATGATCTTCTTCTGAAATCGGCTCACAGTAGCTCCTTCGACGCTGCCCCACAGCGCCCGCTTCTTCTTCAACAACTTGCACTGAATCCTCCATACTTTTCACTTTGTCAGATTCACCACAACATCCACGCCCAGGGTCAAATGTCATTCATTTTCATTAAAACAGCAGCAGCCTTCACAGTTCTCTCGTGTCCTACATGCTATAAATTGGTTTTAATTACTTCACAAGTTAGCCACTCGTTCGCTTCTCTTTGGTTACAGCAACATACGCCCAACTTTTAAAGCTCGTTCCTTTCAATGCTCTTGTTTACCCCAAAATCTTTTTCGCAAGCCCAATCATCAAATTGACAATCCACAGCAACCTTGAGATTCACGCCGATTCACGCCTCACACAAATCAATCCCGTTTTAACCCCAACTTCCGTTACTTGATCGTTCTCGTTGGATCACCTTCACAAAACCAATTATCACCTGTTCAGCCTTAGGCCCAAACTACGCAACTTTGTAATGTAGAACACTCGACACAAGAATCAACTGACAATTTTCTTGGTTCCATGGAAACAAAGCAAAAGAACGCAACCCTTTTCAGTCACTTCTGCTTTGCAACTTGAGAGGACCTCAACAACAACTCTTTCTTCCGCCCACTCACTCGAATACATGCACTGATTGACTCGCTTTCTCACTCACTGACAGACGGTTCCAATTAGCTTACACAATTGCAATTCCATTTATAAATACGTTTAACAGTTCCTATGCTCATTTACTTCGTAACACTCTTGAGCTTTATGCATTTACACGCCTTCCTGCACTTTTGAAACGCCAAGAAGAGTCTTGTCGTCTTGTGCGTATACGTTTAACTAATCTTCCCACCGCACCTCTATCCAGCAGCCAGATTATCGTCTAGAACCATAGAAACTTTTCATGTCTAAAAGCAGTTGTAAATAGCCGGCTTCCGTCAGACACAAGTCACAAGTCAGTCAATCATTAATGTTTATCACTCACAAGCGCATCTTTGCCTGACTGACGACTCGAAATGATCTTTTTCCAACTGCGCCACATTTATCTTGGAAGCTACATAAGATTACGTGAAAAATGTGGACTTTTTTGCCCAAAATTCCAAAGAGATTCAACATGACTCCTACACCAGAAAGCTTTCTCGATACATGATTTATACTCGAAAGGCTTTAAAAAACTTGTAACCACAAACTGGAGAAACTGTTGCCTCTCTCTGAGAGTCTCTCACCAGAATACGAACTGTTTCCAGATTCAGATTCTGATCACCTCCCTCACACACCTGTATTATACAGACACCTCTCATCATTACAAACTATGTATCAACCGCATTTACAAACCATTTACACCTTTGCTTTAGCATTCTTCACATGAGAGAAAAATGTGCGGTTAGAGCACAAAATGGTGTTGATACAGCAAAAGGCGAATATTCGCCAATCATCAATTCTGCGTGCACTGCACAAGCAAACAAATGTGGATAGGAGAAGGTTACAAGAGACACAGTACAGAAGCTTGCCAAATTGCAAAAATACATACGTCTGTTTGTGTATACTCGGAGTGCCGTGACTAATAGCGCACACATACAGTAGTCGGCAAAAAAGCATCAGGTGATTGCTGTCTTCCTTTGCGAATTTTGCGAATGTAGCTTCCTACTAATCCATTTCAGATTCCAGATCAGAGCTGAACAAAACAATGACGACATTATGCTGTTTTTCTGATTACCTAATGTTTCTGCTCTGTTGTTCTCAACGTCATCAAGATTCCAGCTTTTTCCATCAACCATGCGAATTTGCCATTCTGCTAATACAAATACAGTACGCTACTCTCAACCATGCAGAAATGCCGGCAAATTCCAATGCAAATCCCTCTAACTTATATGTCGCTTCTGATGCAACAATGACTTGAAGAATCTTCAATGAGCTAACTCAATGGCAAGCCATTGAAATTCGCAATATTTGTATAATTCACAGTTCAAAATGTCGTTAAGAAGAGTCGCATTGTCAACACGAGCCAAATTAAAAGAGCTGGGCTGTACGGATGTTGCTGCTTGCTGGACAAACGAGAATTTAACCTGCAATACAGCAAATACGATATAAACACTTTTCACACTTTACAACAGTTTACTGTTCAATTTTCACTTAATGTATCCTGTTGTAGATTTATTAACAACACCGACTTTGAACTTGGCCAACTTGGCAATCGGCAATGCAACACCACCACCACCACTTTGCCCTAAATCTCTTTCAACTCAACTGGTACATATCCATTGCATCCAACTTTCACGTCTAGCAATCGTCTAGCGCACTCTCTCTCTCAGATTCTAGTACTTGACCTACTGCAGCTGTTATTCCTCATTCAATCCAAAGTATCTTGTGATGCAGGATCGATGATAAGCCTAATAATTTGCCTAATACGCAACGAAATTGCAGGCCGTCAGCTTAACGAAAATGTTACCACGTCCTCCAAGTTACCCCACAAGACTGAAACTCAGAAGTATCAAGTAGCTAGCCGACACACGCCAAGAAAGAATCTCTGATGAATATTTTCCAACATCTCCTACTACATTCTACTCATAGAAGACGGGAGCCGAATAAGTAGCTCTCTCCCGGGTGGCGTCAGATTACCCGCTCCATCGAAAGATTGCATGCTTTCTTGTATGGCTCAACTAATATTTCTAACGCTTCCGATAACAGGCCACTGGTCGAGTATTTCATCCAACATAAATTTGTAATACTGACCCAGCAAGTCAGGCAGTAATCTGAGCCAGTTTGCCTTCAAACCTTTTTCAGGACATGCAGTTTAACTGCATCTAGTTTCAAGGCTGCTGCAACTGCTGACCGACAAAACAGCTTGAAGTGAGGGAATTCAAGTGCTAAATCGATACCGCCACTGAATCAATACCTTCGCCGACCGGCATAAAAAGCTCGAGCTTTTTTACTACTGTAACAACAGTAAAAACCTGACGAATAGGTTTATATGCAAGTTGCATCGATGCATTAATAAAAAGCAAAACACGACATGTCAAGCCATAAACCGGCAACACTACCAGCTGTTTGATTCTCTTGAAAACAACTCTCTTATCACCTTTTCGTCCATTGACTCCCACAATAGCAACAAACATCAACGAAACCTCTACAGAACATGCAACAACGCTGAAAGCGTCTAACTCATACAACAAACATCGCTGACCGCTGAAAGAACCAACTTTTCCTCTCGTTTGGTTTCAAAGGGTTGAACGAAAAGAGCTGATGCTACCACCTCTTCCATACACTTTGATTGAATCAATTCAACAGAACCTTCAAAGGACCGCCAACATACAAATAGAAACCTCCGAAAACGACCCATCCGAATTCTCATCAAACAACCATTAGTCACGAACCTTTTATCGGCGACCCCGATTTGATACTGACGACACTATCTGGCGATATCCTCATGGCTGCCAAAGTCCGATTTTCGTTTGCTTGCTGCTGAACTACCCGGTTGCTGCTGTTCTTGGAACCGCTTTTTCTGAACTTGCTCCGCACAAACTTGACATATTCACCAACACCAGAGGCCGCAGCCGAGGTTGGCGTTCCGTTCGCCCACTGCAACTGCTGTTGTTGCGGTGACTCCTCCATCCGATTCCACTTTGACCGAAAAGTCCTATCACGTTTGTTTACACACCATTACAATATGGCCGAAACACATTTACGCACCAGTTGGTCCTCAGCCCAGTCAGTCACCACTTGGATCAAGAGCTTCGCGAGACTGATTAAATCAGCTTTGATGCTTCTGATACACACGTCGCTATCACCTGTTGCGGCCACTCTTCCAAAAAACTATCATGTAAACAAACGAATCTGCTCCCCAAATAGTAGGACCATTTCTGCACAAATTAATGACCGTAGTTCCTCATTACAATTACTCGAAAAAACCTTGACTGATATTCACAAGATTAACTATAAAACCTCTCAATTGCTTTTTGATGTAGAACACAAGACCATCAGTAGGCTCATAGCGAGATCCACCTGTACGTTGATTACTCTCGGCCGTAACTGACACTTTGCTTGCTTACTCTTGCCATTTCCGGTTCGTCATATCCATCCAACTGTGCTGCATTCCAAATATGCGTAACTTTTGCCCCCATCAAACTTGCATTACTTGTCACACATTTCCTCGATCGGAATTACGCTTCAGCCTGTCCATCAGTATCCGGTGTCCAACTGGAATCCAGATTCTACGTACAGTATTTGATGAATTAATGACCGACCTTTGCCTACATTCACGCTCGGATTCGATCCAATAGGAAATACTGATCATCCATTAAAGGTCAATTTTGACGGGGCAAGAGTTTGGGCCAAACTGATATCCAATGAACGTAATTCCTCAATCCCGTACGTAAACCTTGTTCTTCGAACACTTGGTGGTTTGCGGCCAATTCTGACCATCACGACCGCCATGAATCGTACATCTCCAACACAACAATCGGTCATTGAAACTCGGACCAATTCGCCAATTTCCCACTTGAACCAAGCCCACGAGCCTCTTATAAATTCTTTGTCAGACAGATAAGAAATCTCAAGAACCTCTTGAATTTCTATGCAATCCGTTACTTGTTAACACGGCCTGATTTTCCGAAAAACCGCACCAGCGTTTTAACACATTTGCCGCCACAGACCAAGTACAGGGAAACTTTCTTATCCAAACAATCCCTTGTTAAACCTGGTCACGATTCCATAAGAATTCAACATATCTCATGGTCTAATCAATCGACTTCAACTTCAATCATGTCATTCAGCTTCGCCTCTTTTCTCGTTCCCAGCATAGCTCTCGCAGTCTGCAAATTCGCAAAAACACAATATTAATCCCAGCTACCGCCCATACTAACTAATGGCTAATGTGTATAATATTGGACATGCAAAATTGCCTTGCCAAACAACATTCTCCACGGCTTCTCACAAATCTTGTAGTCTGACAGCCCACAGTCCTGCTTGCATCTTCTTTTGACGTTTCTGAAGTTCCTGAAGCCGTTTCAGTCAGCGTTTGGAGCATCAAGTTTGACCCAAATCTCGCCAATTTCTACGTACACGTGCTCATGTCCCAATCTTGTCTGAAGAAATTTGACAATTCAATATATACGGTTTTAAAACCTGCCAACAATTCAAAGTTCAACAACACATTAATATCTCGATTATAAATTCGCAAGTGTTTCCACTTGGATGATTCGGAGCCATAAAGAACGTCTTTATATATTTTTACGTCTTACCGACTCGAGACATGCACACTTTTGTACTTTTCAGAACTGTACGCTTCTTCACTTCTTCAAAGCTCAAAGGGGAAAATGAACTTTTCCAACATGAACCACCTATGGCCGATTCTGTCTGGGCATCTTATGGTCAGTGTAAGCGTAGAATTTCGACTTGAGGCACGGCTTTGGGATGATGAACCAAATTGCATCTACCACCCTCTTGTTAAATACCACTAACGCAGCGTGTGGCAACTTTGAACGCCCAATTTCAACCAAATCAAGGCATAAAATTCAATCTTGAGCTGCTGCACCAAACATTGTATAACTTCTGGCTATTCTGGCTTCATTTCTGCAGCGATTCGGCAACCTCGTTCTTTAGGCCTCCTCTGAAAGACATACACATACATTCACAACGTTACTTTTTATTATTAAAACCTTCTAAAGCAATTTGACTTCGTTACGGCACTAACCATTATAACTTTTCTTCTCATTTCGCTCCTTCTCTGCAGCTTGCTGGCTTGATTCACATTATGTCATTGTAAAGCTCCTTGCTCCATTACGGTAATTCGGCCTTCGATTCTGTACGCCAATGTACAAGAGTCAACCATTCGACAACAATGTCCTTTGATAAAAGCTATCTGAAAAGCCTTCGAGACTTGACGACATACGCATACAACTGGCGATTGCAAAACAAGTGTTTGCTGTTTCTTCCGTTTCTGGTCATGTCTTGAACCGTGACGAAACTTGAGCGCATAACCAAGGATCGTTGACGAGACTTTCAACTGCGGTAACTTGAAACATCTAAGGACGGCTGTGTTTCTTGGTAGCCGGACCTCGAGTTTCACTTTCGTTAAAAGCCTTCGAGTTTATATAAAGGCTTAGAAACAAAGACATGTCAAAGTGTGAACCAACACGATAAACTAGTACAGTACACAAAGAAACTCATCGAAATCGTAGGGATATTGACAGATGTCAGGCAAGCTCTATGACAAGCATAGTTTTCAAAAATATCACAAGTCTATGTCAACCTGTTCTCCTGTCTCATCTACAATTTAAAACAGCATTTACTATACTTCCAACATCAACCTAGCCCTCTCAAAACTCGAATAATTCGACTCAACCTTGAAACCGATGCAATTAGCAAGTCAATGTAAACTTGACAACTCCCCCGTGCCATTTAGCTGCACGGAATAACAAACGATTCAGTAAGTGTCGCTTCTAGGCTTCTACTTTGACTTGCCACCAAACCGGTAGCGGCATTAGCTCACTAGAAGACAGCTTCAAAGTACCAAACCTCGCTATTGTCACAGGTCACTTTACCCATCAATCAATAAATCCTACTGCCCTTGGAAAACGCATGGCTGGCTTCATAACATTGATCGATTCTTATCATTCTGTCGTTCCGCATATTGCCAGTGGTTTTACAAACGAGCCTTTGTGTTTCCCGTCCTGTACTAAAAGATAAGATTAGACTTTCCTTTTTATAATTTACACCCGAAACCCAAAGATTTTGTTGATCCCTTCTTCAACTTCAACCATCTACATCTGACAGAATCACTGATTGCAACACAGACACAACCTTGCCCTTGCTTACACAGATTTTATCAACCAGATTATAATTTTTGCATCTTCTCTATCACTACTACACTTTGAGCTCACCAACCAGCCCATAGACCGGATCGATTTCACCAAAAACTGCATACACCAATTTCTTTTGTTCTGCTTCTTCTTCAAAAGTTCTTCTACCGGCTCTATTAAAGGAACACCTTCATTTTCTGCACGTTTTCCTTTTGAAGAACAATCAAACCACTGATACCAGCGCAAAGCGTCATTAACTTGAGCAACTTGCACCGTTTCAAGAAAACTGCAGCTCTTTTTCAAGCTCACTCAAAACCATCACTCTCTAAACTCATAATTATCATCGTCAGTCACTCAAACCTCAATCAACAATATCCCATCATGAATTTTTCACATTCGACAATAGGAACCAAGGAGCTTTTCAAACACCACGACGCACAACAATTACTTCATTAACCGATCGTTGCTTGCATTCTACTCAGGCACACCTGCTACAAAAACGCATATCAACAAACACCAAAGTTTGATTCAAGCTTAATGATGATTAGGTTTAAGGTTTAGTATGTCAAACAATTCAAGTTCTTACCACTTTCTCTGAAAGATTCCCCCAAAGAACTCGATGCCGACGTCAGATTATCCGAATGATTTTCACTGATACCGCTCGTTCCATTGCTTGTCAAAACTGGACCGACGTCCTTCATTATGTAATCCGAGGACCTGGTTCTCCTACAGAATCAAAAATTTCAATTACAACTAGACATTACTTGAACAATTTCAAAATTTGCTTCAGAGAAGCAAAAATCTTGCATCCAAAATGTAGCTGTTACCACATGATTTTCCACCCAAATGCCGGCTTCGTTCTCAATTAATTACCGGCTCATTACACACACAAACCAATAATTTCCAGCAACCACAACTATATTTTCAGAGTCCAATTTTTCAGAATTTTAGAAAAATTTCCAATGTTCAAAATCTTCAAAAACTTGAGTTAAAATTTGGTTCATTGTTGATGAGGGAACACACACGATCAAACGGGCTCAAACGACAATCGCGTCACGTGAGAATGATTTTCCTTTAGAGAGCGCGGGGAAGTTTGAATTAAAAGTTAACGTTCCGGTTCTCCGCTGCTGCTGACTCGGGAAAATCAAGATTTTGCTTACATTTCAAGCGCGTTCAGTCCACTGGTTTGGATCGAGGTTACTTGAAGTTTTGATTTTGAAGCAATCCTATGTATGTATAGTTTAAATTACCACACCTTCACTGTCTTCTAGCGAAGTTCCTAGATATCTACAGATAAGAATGTCAATTGGGGTGCTTTGAAATATCAAAGTTATATCAGTGAACTTGAACAGTTTGTGCACACGTTGAAGTGGATTCTGAAGTGTCTTCTGCAATTACAAGTGCCGGCAGTGCATAAACAAGACTGGGTCATATCTAACTGGAGATTTTCAAGGTTTTATTGAGGTATTAATTTAAAGTTACGCAATTCTCGGTTCTGTAGGTCCAAGTTTACCCATGATATCTAATGTTGTTGTTGTTTCTGGTTTTTCAGTCAATATTGATTGCAATAGAGATCAAGTGGAAAATGAACGCACTGATATCAGAATCCAGAAGCATACGTGCATTCAAAGGTGAGATGTGAATACTTGGACTGCTGTTTGAAGAAATGAAGCGGTTTGAAGATTTCTTAAAGTCTGACTGATGAATGGAGATTCTCTCTTCCGGAACAGGAAGATCCATAAATGGACAACAAGTCTGAAGACTTGAAGAAGCTTGAAGAATCTATGAAACTTGGATAAGGATCAACCATCTTCTTACAACTTCTTTATGATTCTGAAATGCCGCTTTGTTACTGCCAGGCATCGGAAGAAGATCAAAACCAGACGTTAATTAAAAGGCTAATTTGTACATCGGAGTTGGAGGATGCCGGACGGAAAGCAAACAGCTGTACGAGAAGGCCATCAATTAGTCGGTAAGGTGATTTAGATGGTCTGTGTATCGTCTTCAGTCTTTGTAAGCACTGTTTCAGTTGGTCTCTGATGTCCTTATATGTATTTTGAATTGTTTTTGCAGGTATCAAAAGGTTGTTCACTCACATGTGGATGTATGAAGACATTCATCTTGGCGGGACTGAGGATCTGATAAGTCTTTTTGATGCTAGTACAGGCACAAGCGGAAGTTAAGACGTTGGCAAACTTGTGACTCAACTCCAACTCAACAACAGAATCTGGTGGTGTCAACCGAGATATCGAGCTTCAGCAGCTTGAAATAGAGCATGCCTTCAAACTTCGAAGTCGTTAAAGCTGCTAATGTAACGTAAGTTGTCGCTTTTATCAAAGCCGGTTGGGAATACAACGGTTCAAGTGTTCTTGTGCCAATGCAGATCTAATGTTCTGTGACTGATATGATTTCCAGATCACGTTTCGTTTGTTCAGTCTCAGTGAGCCGACTATCATCAATACCGGTTACTGCGAAACTTATGATGCAGTTTGTTTACTTGCGGTTTTTTGGGTTGCTAATACCACCAACATGGCTTTGTGTACATGAAATGTCAAGTCGTAGGTCAAATGGTAATGGGCTTTATGTATTGTTTGAGCTGTGTTTGGCAATGATAAAGATGTTCACTAATCGCCATTGGATTTCAGGGGCTTGTTAATAGAGGAAACTTTTGGCAATGAATCGTCAATCCTTCTTCAAGGGCTCGTCGGCTACCTTAAGACTAACGACTACCTTCGAGAAGTAATGGACTTACGGTTCCTTGAAATGTTGATATCTTCTTCAAACCTGGTAACGCTTACTCTGTTTCACTAATCTCACTAGGATGAGGCATCACTAAATTCATGTTCCGAGTTCTGACACTAATATTTGTTTGTAATTGTTTACAGAAACTTGAAGAAGAAGAAGACAATGTTCTTGTGATTCACTTCAAAATATTTGAAATCTCACTCCACCAGCAGCGTCAGAATCCCATAAGAAATTTGCAATTTTGAAAGCTTCATTCAACCACAGAGCGCCACAAACGTCTTTCACAGTTGAGCTGAACGGAAGTACTGACTGAAAGATGGATTGGGAGAGAATGGAGATCCCTTTGGTCTGAAGCTCTTCTCACAATGCCAATGACGGCAACAAGAACACTTGCTCGGAACCAAGTGAGTCTTACTCTTGTCTTGCATTAAATGCTTCATCACGGCGAATCTAAACACACTTAGCTATTGTACTCTCTTTATGTTCGTTGCAGCCTTGTGATCCAAGATACACGGCGCTTTCCGCATCTCTGAATGCAACCCGAGGTGCATTAATAACAACAACAGATGAGTAGCGTCTTCACCATTTCCTCAAACCGGCCAGGTGTGTAAAGATGTATGAGGGATTTTACTTGTAGTCATCACCTGGGAGATTCAGAAAACAATTTCCGTCACCGCTATTATCGGCGTCTGCAACTTGAAACAGACTAGTTTTGTTTCAAGATTTGGAACTCAAAACTTTTAACCGGCAGAGCTTATACGGTTAGTCATACCGAGCTAGAGCAAAGAAAGACTGGCATTCTTGTCAATGGTGCGATGGTTGTATAGAATTTTCTGGAGTTGGTTGCTGATTCACTAATGTACTGTGTTAAATTGCAGGTGTGTTTTTGGTCTATGAATGAAGGAACAGGAATTGGACGACGGGCACCGAAAGGGTTGTTCTCCAGCAACCGGCATCCAGTGGTTCAATTATTAACAAACAGGAAGGGGAACATTTCCAATGATGCGTGTTGTTTCAAGAATGTTGAGTCTGACAGGTGTGCGTGGTCACGGCAGTACCAAAATAGGGATATTCTCCAGGTATCCAGACAAGTCACAAGGGGAAGGACTAAACCGGGAACCAATGTCATAACAGCGGTACCAAGCTTGTGGCTAGACACATGCACTGAGGGTATTTTTGGATTCATTTGATCGTAAGTTAAACAGGCCATCTAGCGGAGAAGTAGACGAAAACTGTAATATCAGCATTCTTTGCTTATTATTTCGTAGGGAGCTTCACTGATGGCATTTATGGGTGTGAAAGTATCAGTAACTCAACACGGTGAGTACTAGCGGTTCATAATTGTCAATGTGACAACGTTATTGAAGAAAATATCAAGAAACGTCAAAATGTATGCTTTATCCAGGTAAAACATGGACCCGAAGTGAAACTTGACGGATCTGCATGAGGCACGGAATTTTGGAAACCAATCTGGCTGACCCACGCTCGCCCATGACTGAAGTACCTCTTGTGATGTTGCATGGATTTGTCCGCCGCTGCGAATGATGAAGGATTGACAGGTTAAAAGGACGATGGAAATGATGCCTTCCCGGGAGCTGCCGTAGTGAACAGCCATAAACAAGTAAAATGTCAAAGCCGAGATTCCAAAAACAGCTGTGCCGGAAACCCAGTGACCCAAGACTTCTGTGCCTGCTTGGTGTGTGATCTGGAGTTGGATGTAATTGCGCTGAATGAAGTCGGGATCTTTCGGTAACTCCCCCGCTTCATCCGTTCTAAATGACAGGTTCAAACCAACCTAATAATTTGTTATGATGCTTTTTGTTCTAGTATTTGCACTTCCGACTTACCGTAGGACTTGGATTGAACTCTCCATCACAAGAAAATAGTACATTGCTGTTGTTAGGAACAGAAGAGCTTCTGAAATGAAGCTGCTGATCATTCCGACCTGAAGACAATACAAGAAGCATTTGGAAGACAGGCTGAGAGACCTTGGTTCTTGAAATATAGAACTGATGACATAAGGCTGGTCCGGGTATACGAAGATATGAAGGGGATTCGAGAAAATTGTAATGACCGACAAGACCCGCATGACTCGGATGCCTTGAAGGAGGTTGCTCGAAGTCGTCATCCCGTTTGGTTCACCTGTAAACAATGAATATTTCGGTTATATTTCTGTGAGTTAACATTTATTTCAAGTCCTGGATCACCATTCAAAAATGTTACAATATTTGTATTTTTTGATTTTGGATTGCCAGGATTTACTTTTGAGCTGGTCAGCCAATATAAAGAGACGGTTCAGCACGTTATGCAGTTCGCCAGTGTTCCACAATGAATAGCAAATGGCATAAGCACAAATGGATGACCCCAGTCCTGTCAAGTTTACCCTCGAAACAGCCTGTGAGCTCCATTGGTGATTGCAGAAGAACGTTCTGTAGTTTTGTGTATAAATGAATACGAGATGCATCCCGAGCAGCGTAAGTTTCAAACACTGTACCAACTTATATCGCCAGGTGGCACTGAATGTAACATGTTTTGTTTGCAGGTTGATATTATAAGGCAAACGTGAGAATGCGCAGAAACTTTTGAAGTAGTTCATGTAGCCCCTCGTCGTCTTATCCAAGTTGGTCTCCACGGGTGGAGGAACAGGGGTGGGACTTTTGGCCTCGGTCCATGCTGAAGTGGGAACTGGAACACCTTCTGGCTGTGGCGGTAAGTCTATGGAATCCCCTGATTTGATTTCCAGGTTTTCAAGAATCAACTTTTTCTGATCCATTGTTTGTTCTAGAATATCAGCAAGTTCCGTAAAAGGTCTGTCCTGGTGTGAGCAAAATTTTTGTATACCTCGTTGGAATGGAACAGTCACTCCCCTTGACAGGTGACGGTGTCACCTGTCTTAACTTCAGAATGAGTTAGAAGGCTACAATAGTCTAGCTGTCTTCTCAAAAGTTGATGTGTTGGGAATTGTCGAATTCTCCAGTTTCAGCCTTGGTAAACAGTATTGAACGACGTGTCGAAATATGTCCTTCATTCCATGATGGTTTGGTCAAACTTTGGTGAACAACAGCCGTATTTTCGCCAGGGTTGAGAACGGTGAGTCATATTTTAAGTATTTTTGCAAAATATTTTGCCATTCGCACGAGTTGTAATGGCAGACGTCATTCATGGCATATTTGACCGGGAAATGTTATTGATTACAGCAAGACGGATGCCTGCGACTGCGAATCGACCATGAATGAAAGTAGTTCTTAAACTGACGATGATTCCTAGAAGATAAAACACGTAAGACCTTTATGTAATTCGTCATGTTTTGAATCCTGGTTGAATCTAATAACGTCGCTGGTCTTCTCCATAGCACATGATCAGAATCAGTCAAGGAAACACGAGCGTATCTTGATTCGTTGAAATCAATGAGATCATTTTTAGCGTAGATTCTACCCTCTTGTCTCTGAATTATCCAGTGATTGCTATGTTTTCCTTCCATGCCTATGTCAATCTAGCTTCAAATAGTCCAAGATGATATCGCCACGGCAAAGAGCATGTACAGAAAATAGAAGCAATATAAGCGTAGGTATTTTTTCCAAGTAATCTCCGTCACTCCGTCAAGTAGATTCATTGAGTTTGATTGAATTAACAGACTTGTCTTTGTCCTCTGACCTTTGAAACCTCCAGTTTTATAGTGAGCGTAGCTGACTGCTCAATAGTATTGCCATTACAGCCGTATAAAGTTGCTATTCAACGACCTCGTTCCTTTTAGTCCAGTTTGAGAACTTGGTCCAGTGAGAGTTACAAAGTGTCAGTGAATATCAGTGAAATTTTTCAAGTTTTTCAAAAACCTATCAAAATGAAAGCCGTGTACGTTGCAGTAGTTTTGGCCCTGGTCGGCCTAGCCGCTGCTGAAGTCATCATCAACGAAAAGTGCAATGGAAGGAGGGAACGTAGTTCCACTAGTAAGGGATAATTCACTTTTCAAAATTTTGCTCCAATGTCTACCAAATGGAGGTTCAGCCAGATTACGTAATAGTTGCTATCAAATTAGCGCACGAGGCGATAACGTGATAGTTTAGATTACTTCAGGAAAATTCAGTTGCGAAATTCATAAAGATAAAAAATGTCTTGCAGCGTTATCTAGAATTTGCAAGCAAAAGAGTTGAAAGGTTATGATAGCTAGTTGACAAGAATCTAAAATCTAACGTGTATTTTTCCATCTATTTGCAGCGCTGGTCGATGTCAATGAAATCACCGTGACCCCTTGCGTTGACGCCACTGGAGAATCCGACTCCCCTTGCACATTCCAGCTGGGCACTGATTCAAACGCTAACATCACCGTTACTTTCACTCCTCGTAAGATGGCGCTTAAATTTTTCGTTCGTTTTCCTCAATGCTTTTCTGAAACCAAGCCTAATGGATGCATTCAATTTTTCGTCTTCTAGGCGCCACCCACAAGAAGCTCAAGGCCGGTATCAGCTGGGTAAACGGAAACATGGAACTTCCATTCCGTGGCATGCAAACTAATGGCTGCAGATCCTTGGCCAACAGAGCCAGATGCCCTTTGAACACCAACACCGAATACGTGTACAGCGCTTCCATTCCTCTGAACCCAACTTTCCCTGCTGTAAGTTTTGACCTCCTGACCTGAACATTTTCATACATATGGTTTTCGCGGGAAATCAAAAATGTGTATATTTATGTTACAGAGAAAGTACCTCCTCAAGTTGAAGATCATGGACGGAGCCAAGTACGTCGTCTGCCAAACTTTCTACATCCAACTTAACGCCGCCGAAACTTCTTAAATGAGTTTTTGAAATTGTGTAAATACTTAAGTAGATATACACACGTGTACAAAGCAACATGTTTTTAGCACAAGTTTACCACATTAAATTGTACATTTTTGATCAGTAAATTCAAGTCTTGAATCCTGATTTTAGATGTATGAAGAAACTTGATAGTTTACGTATTAAGAAAGGCCTAAGGCATATGACTTTGTATCCATCTAATTAAGCTAAGTCACGTTGTAGATTAAACTTCCAAAAAGCTTCAGAGTTTTGTCAAGCGCCATGACGTAACAAGAGCGGAAGCGCTTCATCAGGTCTCATTGACAGAAGTAGAACATGCTGTAGGGCAAATTTTCAAGAATACTTGTTACATAACATGATTAGCTTCGTTTGGACTCAACGATATTATGTCATTCCATATAAAGTCTACAATTCGTATTTAGGGTCAGATTTTAAATTGAGCTTAATATGTCCAGAAACAAGCCTTATGTAATCCAATTTACGCTCAATTAAACTTGGATTGACCTAGCCGAATGTGCAATTCAGATTTGAACGTTAAGTTAATCGTGTCAAGTGCCGTTGGTTGATCTTGTTAACTTTCGCCATAATAGTTTCGTTGTTGATATGTTATAAATATATCAGTTTTTACCATCTGACTTGAGTCACTATCAACTACGAACATGTAATTTTTCAACATGAATGTCTTTTAGAGCTTGCCATAAGATTCAATGTTGGAAAAAATTCAATGTGCTATAAAATCACATGATTAGTTTACATGTTACGACATTCACAGCAAAAACTGCGGTTGACTTTTGCGGCTTTGCTCTTATGTATTTTTGCTGTTTGAAAAATGGCAGTAACATATATCAACTATACGAATTAACAAAGTCTAGTTGAAAAAAGTTGTTCTACAGATGGAATTGGAGGTTTCGCTGTCTGCGGGCCAAAAATATGTGATACCTTTGAGCACAAAAGCCATTTCCATGTGAAGCCAAAGTTGGTTCGAATACAATTCCCCTTTGTTTGCGATAAATGCCTTGCGGTTCGTCATGATCAGCTTGTGCACAATCCTTGTCCGTGAACTGGAAAGCATAGATTTTCTTGAATCGGCTCACAACATCGGACCAAATACATGCGCATTTGCTGGTTTCTCTCCAAGCGGAAATTTCCGAAACCAGTTGAACCGCCCACTGAGTGAGAGAATCAAAAAAAGTTTATTTCAAGATTGATGATCATAATTTTTACTTGTTATCATTTGATTACCTTGGCCAGTAGATGGCGCGGTACGGCGGCAAACGTCCAAGTCCTAACAAATTCTTCTTCTGGATGCTCTTCGGGAAGTGAGAGTTGTGCTTCTTCTCGGAATCCGGGTAAATCTACAACATAATGGACCGTGAATGGATTGAATTTTGTTGAGAAAATATAAGAGAGTGAAATTAATAGGTACCACAAAGAAGGCGAGGATAGTCACGGCAGTCACCACAAACCAAATATTTCATCCCCGTCCAGTGCGCAGTGAGAAAGTAGGGCCGAAAGAGGGCGCTGCTGTTGAGATTTTCAAAATCGTTGATGGAATCCACTCGATGGAAAGCGTAGTTGTACTGTTGTGCGTCAGGTATCATGGCCGCAACGAGATACTCGAATTTCGAGTAAACTAAGCTCCAAACCCATGAAGCTTGATGAGTCAGTTGGAAGGTGAAAGATTTGGGATGGATTTTGCGGAACCGAATCCAACCATTATTTGAACCATCAGCTCCACAATCAATTGACTGAATCACACAATTCCATGTGGGTTTTTGGAAAAACGTTTTTCTCGCCAGCTCAGAAAATAAAGACAGCAGGTCCAATGATGGCGTTTCATTTACAGATACGTATAAACTCAACGTGTGCAAATTTTGGCAAACGCGATCCACCAGTCCACTGACCAAGGTTATGAGAGCTGCACTTTGCTGGGACCAGCCATCGAGTCCCTGTTCAACTACTCCTCTCGGCCTTGGGCCTTGGGGACATATAATTTGCAACGACACCCGCGCCACCTGCAGCTCGTTGAGAGCAGTTTGAATCCTAGCAATGTCGCTCCAGAACACGCTGATTCTGAAACGGAACGTTATGTATAATAATAATAACAAAAATTTTTACGAGGTTTTTAAATACTTGACCTAACCTGAGCACAAGTTGTTTGAGCGACGTGGTGACGGGCATGTACGTCAACATGTTTTCAAGGCATTCCGGGTAACATGTGTTTTCAGAATCACGAGTCCAAGTACTGGCCGTAATCGGATTCTTTTCCCACCACAGCACTTGAAGGGCCTGTGAAAAGTGACCAAAGAATTTGTCGTATTTTCAACAAAACAAGTTCAAATTTAGCTCACCTCCAATTTGGGGAACGAAGCCAAAATGGCCCAATCACGGTCGCGACAATGTGGCGAGATTTCGATGCTCAGCTCCCTCAAGTTTGACGACAGCTTCTTGTTGTTGAGTTGTTGATGAGCAGAGGTCGCTCCTTGCGCTTCCTTGGAGTTGCTGGAGCACAGTGCGCGCGGAGAGTTGTATACGCCATCTGTACTCGAGAGATGGCGTTTTGTTGCAAAAACGCCGAGTCGGTAATCTTTGCTCATTTGTTGCAAGAAGGGGCGGCAAAAGGCATCGTTCAGAACACAAGTCTCTTGTTGTGAATTGTCGCCAGGTATAATCTCTCGAAAGCGCAGCGTCTCCAGTTGCGGGAACCACGTTGAAACGTTGTGCAACATGTCAGCGCCTTGTTGTCCAGTGTATGCAACCAGTTCTAGTTCTCGAACCCATTGAAACTGCGCAACTTGTGCTAAGCGTCGGGCGGCACTGTAGCCCAACGTGACGACTTTCTTTGGTCGAAATTCAGTATCGGCGGCGGCAACCCTTGACAGCTGTTGTTGTTGGTGGTCAATGGAAAAGTAGCGCGTAGTCTTGTTGCCTCTCACCTCACAAGCGCATTTCCACATATCGTCTCGGACGCTTAAACCAGGATATTCATCGTACGGATAATGGAAAGCGCTGGAGAAGTCGGTAGCGACTTGGCGGCCAGCGAACGTCCAGTCAGTCAACTGGACGACAGCTTTTTTGGTCAGTGTCCTTGCTGCGACTGCGCTCCAAAGTTTCCCTGTTAGCCTCACATTAGCCAAGTCTCTGATGGGTAGCAAGGAGAAAATGGCGTCTAAAATCTGTAAAAAGAATGTAATTTAGTTGGGAAAAAGTAAAAATTTTGCCATCGCTCAATGCCGTTTCTTGTAAAAACTTATACCAATTCGTTGCTCTTCCAAGCGTCCGAAAATGCCGAGGGGGAAGAAGATGCATTGTCGCCAGTCGGGCTTGTCGGATGTGCCATTTTTCGCCAAATATCAACAACGACTACTTTAAACAGCACACGTGTGTGGAGCTGTCAAATTGATTTGTGGTTCAAGAGTTGACTGAACATGTCTCCTCTGCGGTCAAGTAAAACATAAGCGGATTTGGCCAGTTTTCAACCTTCCAAGAATCATCCGATCGCTCAAGTAAGTAAGTACTCGGAGAAGGACCACGTGTCCACTTTTAGACTTGGCCAGCAGTCGCAGCAGGTAGAAAACATCAAGTTTATTATTAAAAAAGCCTTGGTGGAACCATGGGATCAGGTCATGGGTTTTTATGCCGTCTTTGCAAGTTGGTGCACAGATTTGTGTCCGAAAAATTCAAACCTAGTTGAAAAGACAGAATGGACAATTGACTCGATTCATCTCAGTCAGCTGCATTACGACATTCACAGCAAAAACTGCGGTTGACTTTTGTGGCTTTGCTCATGTATTTTTGCTGTTAGCCTTTACATTTTGGCGTACCACAAAATTGCGAATTTTGCGGCGTTTCACATGTGATTATGTACAGCAGATTCGGCAAACCTTGATGCATTTTTTGGCTATATATTTTCGTTGAGCTTTTTACAATCTATTTCAGGTTTATATACTGTAATCCACCGTAAAATTAATGCTCGTTCACGGCTCATTTCTCTTTTGGCCTGGCGCACGCGCCGCGCCGCGCGCATACATGAATTTAAGGCCGATTCAGGTGATTGATTTGCTTTGGTTCAGATTTCTCATACAGCACTTGAAATTCAGCCTTTGAAGATATTTCAATTAAAATAGAAATGAAACTGCTTTAGCTTGACTTTGGACAATGTTAACATACGGAAGGCGATTTTTTAATGAGCTTTCAAAATTAATCTTGTGTTTGCATCAGTCATCAAATGATATTTTGAACTCTTTGTAACCTTTAATTAACTTTACAGGTTTAACAAGTTCATTTTTACTTTATGTAATCTTTAAATGGCAGCTTTCGAATATGCTGGTTCATCCAATTGTATCGAAAGCACTTGGCTTTTAACAAAGTTATCAGAATCGCTGTTTGGCATGTAAACGGTTTGGTTTGATTGAGGTATCATAAATTTGGCTTCTAAACCTTCCGCTTAATCTCATGTATGTTTTAATCGAATCTTTATCCTGTGTAGCATTACGAAGATATTTATGTTACACCTCTCTCTCGTTTTTGTTGATATCAACTTTCACTTTGCAAAAATTCGCACGTTTGTATGTATACACACAAACCGCAATTATTATTACGTCTGCAGTTCAAACACAGTTGATAATAATGCGCCAGATGAGATTGCATCTCACGTTACGTTACACACACTCCTCGTTACGTCAACTTGAACGTGCTAATGGTTGGTGCTTCACGGTTGCGAGCAGCGCGGAGCGCTGCGCGCGACCGTTGAAGCGCGTCCCGCGCTTCAGCGCGATCAAACTAATCTGATGGGGATTAAGGATCAAATACAAGGAAAATAGAAATTCGTTACAGCTGTGCTGGCCAAGTAATGGTCAAGGACGACGGACAGGTGGTCGTTGTTGACAAAAGTGAAGGCGGAGAGAAATTTTGGCGCTTTGTTTGAAACGCTGATTAGTAAGCACTTGAAGGATTCATATCAGGTGAGAGTGGCGCGGCGCGGAGCTGTGATAGTGTTAATTACTCTGTTGATATGAATGGCGCCTGCGCACTATTAAAGCGTCGTGTTACGTCACGGAGGGCTGAGCGCGCGCTTGCGCGCGCGCAGCCCCTTCCGTGAGCCCCTTGACCGTAAGTGTGGTTTTAAAGGGAATTCCGCATGTGTAAAAGGGTTCGTTCGCAGAAACGTTTGAATTCACACATTTTTCTTCCTGAATTTTATAACATTGTTGATCGGGAGGCATTGTTGCGTAGACTATTTTCCTTTTACTCTCTTATTTTCTGCTGGGTAGTTTTTGGGCTCTCATATAAAATGGAGCCTTTTCGCCAAAGTTCTATAGTGTCAGTCGAGCTTTTGTGAAGTGAACAACTACTTGAGACAGAATCATAATGAAGCCCATTTACTTGGTAAGCGGAAGTCGAAATATTATAGAGAAAAAGTAATTTAACATTGGTGATTAATGCAACTTGAAATCCGCAGTTGATCGCCACCGCGGCCTGTTTGGCGACCGCTCAGAAACAGGGAAAGACTTCAGGAGTCTCCGGGAAGCACTCTGCCGCCGCCACTGCTCCAGGCTACACCTCCGCCTACCCAGAGCATTCCCAAGCTAGTCAATACAAATCGTACCCTTCAGCGCCCTCTGGCGCCTACCACCAGGGCCACCACGGGGGCCCCGCCTACGGCGGGCCCTACGGGCACGGCGGCCACGCCGCCGCCGCCCCCCAACAGAAACCCGTCTACCCTCAACTCATCTCTGACCAAAGACAGCTCAACCACGATGGTACCATCAACTTCCAATACGCCGCCGACAACGGTCTTCAGCAGGGCGAACAGGTGGACCCCGACGGTACCCGTCGTGGCTTCTACTCCTACGTTGGCGCTGATGGCAAGCCAATCACCGTCAAGTACACTGCTGGCAAGAACGGTTTCGTCGCTGAAGGAGCCCATTTGCCCAAACAGCCGAGCTCGGTCCCAGTCGCCGAATCTGCCAAGGAAGAGACTTATGCCAAGCAAGGAGGAGGAGGAGGAGCTTACAACGCTGGAAACGCTGCTGACTACGATGATGGCTCCTACAGGCCTGAATTGTATGAACATCCTTACTTGAACGGTGGTGGAAGCGGAGAGGCTCAAGGAGCTGCTGGACACCACGGAGGTCACCATGCTGCTGCTGGCCACGCCCAGAGACACCACGGAGGCGCCGCCCCCGCCCACGCTTCCACTCAGTACTTTGGAGGAGCCCCTGCTCACTACTCTGCTTCTGCGCAAGCGCCCTCTGTTGCCTCCGCAGGACCCACTGCAGGCCCCGCCCCCTACAGACTCGGACCAGGCCCCCAACAGTCGAGCAGGCCCAAGTACAACCCACCATCTCCTTACCACGACGGAGGCTCTTTCCAAGGCGGGTTCCCTGGTAGCGGACCTTCATCTTCTTCTAGTCAGAACCAGTACCCTCAAGGGGCTCCTCAGACCCAGTATTTGCAAACGGTGCCTTCGTTCGGTCGTGGGGGACCCCGAGGACCAAGTGGACCATC
>JAQGBJ010000943.1:0-29025 GCA_034698345.1 Sphaeridia pumilis | reverse complement strand
TTGTTGTATCGATATTTTGGTTCCCAGGCTCGTTGTCGTCACAATCGTTTTTTAAAAGGTTTCAGCTGGCAGCCCCATCGAAAGCTCCCAGAACGTTGTAAATTCTAGTCTAGAAACCAGTCTGTGTCTGTAGCTATGGATTTTGTACCTTGAAACTTTACGTAAATTTAGAGGCGTGGTAGCAATGACAAATAAGCTAACTGAAGACTTTGTTTACTTTTTGATAATTTACAGATGTTAAAATAACACTTACTTGTTGAGTCTATTTTTGAACATGTTGTCACAGAGGACAACGAAGCTGTCTTGCCTTCTTAATGGCCATCGACATCGAAGTTATGAACCGCAGCTCTCACCTTCTTGAAAGTACACAAGGAATCTAAAGTTAGCATCGATCTGACCTCCAATGACATATCCAGTTTCCCACGGGCTCAATAATGGGAAAAAGCCCGCGGTGTCACGCATCAGTCCCTTTGGCAAATTGGCGACAAATGACTTCTCCTTGGGATTCATTTACGGAGAAACACAAGAAAGCTGCAACTTTGAAGATACCACAGACTGAAGTCTTAATGGCGCGGCAAAAACGCTTGGACACGGACAGGTTTCTGGTTTTTTGTCTTACGTGCCCACGGGGCTTTTGACTCCATGTTTGAAAGACCTTGAATTGTATATGTTCGGGCCATTTAACAACTGGTACCGGAACGGGTTGTCGTTGGAGTTTCTTGGAGATATTGCTTCTTCTTATACTTATGTACGTATATAATTACAGGTGAGAGAGGGGCCGCTATAAATTGCAAGCTCAGCAGCAGCAGCAGTAGGGAATGTCCATGATGAAGTTGAAGTTTGGGATGTTCAAGCCGTAAACTTCACAAAAGTTTTGTTGCTAAACCGTTTCGAGCAATTTCTGTAAGAAATGCATTATTGAGATGGAGAATAAGAGCGAAGAAGACGATGGTAACAATGGGTGGCAAAGGTAGGAAGATCATCCGCATCTTCCAACAATGTTCGAATTGGCTTTTGCTTACGCTGCGCTTCTTCTTACAAGTCTGAAAAAGCTTGAAAGGGTTGAAAAGAGTGACGGAGAATCTGAACAAGAATCTGAAGAACCAGTCAGACATTCACCTCTTCTGCTCCGCTGGAAAGTGGCCGGCTGCGGGAAAAATACCAAATCACAAAGTGTGACCACCGCCGTCTGTTAGCGTTGAACCGCTAACTGTATTTAACGAATTTTAAATTTTTGTTTGATCAATCAGTAGGTTGATTAATTTCGAAAATGTATTTAGTGGCAAGTGTAATTTTGTTGGTTGCGGCGTTGCCGAACCTGTCGTTTGGGGAAGAAGAAACGGTGCTAAAGTACAATACGGCGGAATTTAATTCCAAAGTGCCGCAGAAGAACCATTATGTCATGTTCTACGCTCCATGGTAAGTTTGAAGGTTTTACAGCAAGTTGGGGAAAAATATAAGAAAATAAAGATATTCTGAGTCTGACTTGTAGGGCAAGCGACATGAAGAGTCTCGGACCGATTTGGGAAGAATTGGGCATGAAGTACAACAAACAAGGGCAGTTGGACGTCAAAATCGCCAAGGTCGACTGTACTCAAGAGACCAAATTGTGTGGTCATCAGGATGTTGCCGATTTTCCAACGTAAGTTACGTACAAACTTTAAGAATCTTTCGGAGGCTTCAAAGATTTTTGGTTCTTGGAAGATGCTGATAAAAGCTGTTTTGTGGATTTTGCAGAATCAAGTTCTTCAGGACTGGCGGACCTGAACTGGGCTACATTTACAGAGGTGTTAAAGACATGGTATCGATTGAGCAGTTTGCCAATTGGATGGTCAACCGAAATTCGGAGGTAAGTTCAGAGATTTTTGAAGTTATGCCTTGGAAGAAGTTAAAGGTTGCTAAAACTTTTGGCATGTGTTTCAGTTCATGTATGGAGCTCGAGTGAAGCCGATTCCCGAACGTGAAAGAGGCCTTTTTCCACTTCAAGACGAGAATTTCGACGACGTAGTGGAAACTGGGAATGCTGTTATCAAGTTCTGTACTCCGTGGTCGAGCAAGTGTATGGATTTGGATCCAGTCTGGAAAAAGATTGCTGAAGAGTTCCAATATGAAGCTGAATTGATTGTTGGTGAGGTCGATTGTACCATGAGCAAGACGACCTGCAACAACAACGAAGTCAGGGGGTATCCATCGATCTTGTGGCTTAAGGACGGCATTGTTGTAAGTTTGAGCTTCGGGTGTCATACATTGTTTCGTTGAAAAGGTTTGTACTGTAGCTAAAGTCTGAGATTCATTCCTAGGTTGAGAAGTATCCAACCAGAGAACGTGACTTTGAATCACTCAGAAAGTACATCCTCCAGAAGCTCGGGAAGAAGGAACCTTCCAAACTCACTGCTGGCATTCCAGCTGAGGATGATCCAGATTTGACTTCAGTGGTGACTAAATTGGAGCCTAACAACTTTTACGAAGTGACCGGTTCTGGAAACGTCACCTTTATCCACTTTTGGACACCGTGGTGCTCAGAGTGTATGACTCTTGAAGTGGTCTGGGAGGCGCTTGCAGAGTACTTCATTGGCTCCGACCTGCCTGTGGTCATCGCCAAGGTTGATTGTACAATCCAAAAGGCTTTTTGTGACGAGATTGAAGTTGATGAGTTTCCCAGTATCTGGGTCTACAAGAATGGAGAACTCGAGCATATTTATGCTGGATCTAAGAAGCTTGATGATCTGATTGATTTTGTTACTTTGGCTGTAAAGACTAAAAAACCTATTGATGAGTTGTAATGTGTGTGTTTTAGGTTCTGTTGAGAATTGAGTGTCTGAAACCAGTGATAAGAGATAAAAGGGGTTGGCTATAATGCAATAACTGTTGTGATTTTCGCAACTTTTTGTGGAAACTGTAGTACAAATACTGCAGGTGCCTTCAAGATTTCAAATACTTCCTTCTGTGCTCAAACTTGTTGCTTAATAAACTGTTTTGATCTGTATTTAGTGAATTTTACTTCTTTTTAATACTTTCTTCTTCAGTAACATTAGCTGCTGCGGTTAGTCCCAAGTGAGCATTTTTGAATCATGGAATCCAGCTTCCAGTCTTGAAGTTTGTAGGTTCGTTTCCGAGTTCCCAGTCCTTGATCAGTTAGAGTTCTGTCTTTGTAGTATGAAGAGTATCTTTAAATCAAACCATCCATAGTTAAATACCTTTTTCAGGATACTAACTTTTTGAAAACATAAAGCTTGAGCTAATACTCACGTTTATCAAGCTGATCAATCATCTGCAAAAAGGCTCCTTTACGTTCTCGAGGTAGGACAATTTTGGTAATTTGATGGATCACGTCGTCACGTTCTGACCTGAACCTATAAAACCCTTCTTTGTAGAACTCCACTGTTTTCTGTGTAGGAACATAACAAACAATATTAAAATCGCCTGCTTCCATCATCCCAAAAGTTTTCAATCCGATCAGCTGTTGTACCTTCAAAACAGTCTCCCACTCAGTTGGCTGGAAGCCCAAAACCTGCTTCGCCTTTGAAATGTCCACAGCACCTCTGGTAACTGATGGAAAAAGGTTGAATCCTCTTTGATGTTCGCGGAACTCATAGTCAATCTTGACACCAACGGCATTCGACAAGTCTTGAAGGAATTCGTGTAAAGTAAAGTCTCTGTCCAACCCCAAGTTGTAGACCTGGTTCCACACTTCGGAGCCCTTGTCCAAAGCTAGCAGAATGGCAGAAGCAATGTCTTCAACGAAAACAAAGGAAGTACGCAGTGTTTGGACTTCTGGTGGTACAAACAGTGGAACCTGCACGTCGATAAAAAATGTATTATTATCAGCATTTTCAACTACAATCATATCATATTCTGTATACTACAGAACTTCGGACTCACCTTGATGAAATCATAGAACTGAACCCACATCTGGTACGTCCACCACCTTTCAGTTGTGTCTCTCGGGCCAATAACATCCGGTAATCTGAAGATCAAGTACTGAAAGCCTCCCTTTTCTCTGTTTTCGATAAGAACCTTAAAAATATAAAAGTCTCAATTAAGTTGATCAACAGATTCAAACCCAGATACGTATAACGCTTCATGATTTATCAACCCTTACTTCTTCTCCTTGGAGTTTCTCATCCCCATAATTGTCCAACTCGTTCAACTTGTCCCGATCTTCTTCCTCTGACGGCCTAAAGGCATCAGTCTCCTTGGACTTGGCGCCCGGAACACCTGGAGCTGACACTTCGTAAACAGAATCCGTACTTATGTAAACATACACACCAATCTTTCCTTCCAAATACTCTATCAAATCCGAGATCACTTCCGGTCTATACGCACTAAAGTCGAGAACGTAATCAAAGAATGGCGTTTCCTTCATCACCTTGACCAGCTCAGTACAGTATTCAACATCAGAGTTTTCACGATCACAGACGATTTGGTGGATATGGGGCTTGATTCGCTCTTCACTGTCGTAGTACCAGTTGCCGCGGCTGACGAGGTAGATTTTGTAGCCCCGTTCAATCATTCGATGGACAACATGAGATCCTATGAAACCATTGCCACCAAAAGCAAGGACGGTTTTGGGGTCGTATTTGATTTTTGGAGGTTCAGGGTTTTCTTGTTGAGAGTTTGACATTTTTATGACAGCTGATAATAATACAAACACAAGTGGAATTAAACGAGACATTTTGAAGGGTTGTAGTAAACAAAACGGCAAAATGGCAGGTCTGCTAGCACAGTATATATTGTTGCATGGATCAAACACCGGCCAGTACAGAATCCAATGCGTTCTTACCGGTTATATGGAAGCAGCGTCAAACTTTTCAAGGTTTTACGTCTCTTCAGTCTACGACCTCTTTCTCATAAGAAACTCTTTGCTTGATGATAAGCGATTTTGTTCAATATGCAATGCTTTTACAAGAAAGGGTTGAAGAAGATCCACAATGAGAATGCTCCAACAAGTCTTTGCATCTTCAGCCTTTGGAGCTTCAAGAAACAGCTGCTGGAGGCCTAACCTGATGGGCGTCCAAATAGTCTGTACTATGTTGAGAGTTCCCAGGAAAAAAGAATGCTCTAAAAGTACATAAGAGCTTATGTTGTATTTCATGCATGTATTTCATAGGAAAGTATACGAGACTTCGAAACAACCCAAATATTTTATTATTTACCCATTCAGATTACCCAATTACAAGTACTTTTTGTTAAATTTTCTATCAAGATGTTTTCATCAGTTTACTACAATCAAACTGAAGACAAGCTGCTATTGTAGCATTGGCAGATTGATTCACACTTGGCGCTTCTGCAGGACCCACTTCGAATCCGACGTAGCCCTTGGCCATTCGTACCATAAAGGATGGAAAGAAGGAATCAAGTTGGTTTGTGATTTTCATAAGCCTGAAACAAACGTTTCAACAATGTTAAACTTGTTTTCAAAATCACGGTCCGTATACTATGACAAATGCCACTAATTTACCTTCTGAACATATCGGTCTGATCAACCTTGCGCCCATTATCTGAAGTCCACCTGTTGATTTCACAAGAAATCCTCTCGATGCACTGCTCCGAACTGAGCACCCGTTTCCCAACCTCTACCATCTGTTCTGCTGGAGTCGCAAGCCCATTCCTGGAGTTGGTATTTGCATTTGTGTTGGAAGACAGGATCGGAATTGGGATGAAAAGCAGTAGAATTGGTAGCAGGAAGAAGATCATCATAAACCGAGAGGCGTTTCTGAAGAACCTCCGGGGTCCAAATCTACGAGACCTGAAAGGTCTCAAGAAAGGCCTCACGAACCTCCTCATGCCCTTGAGGCCTACGCCAAAACCAGGCATCACTGTATTAAGACCTGCTGCGGCCAAGTCGAAACCTGCTAAATACCAAAAAGGTTAAATTCCGCAGTTTTTGAATAACCTGATTTTGGAAGTAGGCATTTAAAAAGGGGATAGGTACGTACCATCGTCGAAATCAATGATAGAAGGCCTTTGAAACGTCTCCTCCTGATCCGGGTCGCCGTCAGTAGTGTCCAAGTCCAAATTGCTCTCGCCTTCGTCCAAGTCATTGTCGCCAACGTCTTCAGGGTAGTCGTAAACAGGCTCCAGTCCGGTACCCTCCTGGTCTTCGTCCTCAGGCCTTCTGTCATCAACTTCATTGTCCTGGTTCTCTTCCTCCTCCGAATAATCCTCTTCCTGATTGTAGTCATCGTCATAGTCGTCTTGCTGTCTGTCGATTCTTGTCTTTTTGTAGTACTTGCTGCTGGATTTACTCTTCTTTGTCGTCGTCTTACTTCTACTCTTGTTCTTCAATTTACGTCCATGTGGGTCCACGTCATGATTTCGTCGATTATTGGGCCTCGAGGACCGTCCAGACTTGGAAGAGCTGCCTGATCGAGGCTTTACAACTTCATCGCTGCTGCTGCTGTCCAATTTGTCAGTGTAGCGTCGTTTCTTTGGAGGCTTCTTGCCATGTCGTTCGTCTTTGTCGTATTTGGAAGATTTCGAAGAAGAAGGTCGCTTGTCATAAGGTCGGTAGTCGTAATTTGGTCTCTTTGGCCCATAACTGCTGTACTGTTGTTGCTGCTGCTGATACGGCGTGTAATGGTAAACAGCGCTCGGGTCTGAAGAATAGTAACTGGAACCACCACCACCGCCCGTCAAGTTCGAAGAAGCTCCAGAAGGGTTGAGGATGTACGTCTTGGTCTCTGAATAGTCGCCGAGCGCCTTTCCGGAATAGACGCTCGTGGTCACTAGGAGGAGGACAAGAGTCAGTAGGTTGACCATTGCAAAAAGGATTTGAATTGCAAACTTATTGGCACTTTTATATCATTGTTGGGCACTGCTACCAGAACCGCAACCTTTTCCGGCGGCGTGATCTCGACTCTTCAAAGTCCGGGCAAGGAATAAAAATGTCGAGGTGGACGTGGTTCCGTTTTATGCCCACCTGGGAACGTCAAGTCGAATCTTTTCCCCGGCCACAGCGCAACGATTAATGCAAGTAACGATTCCTTCGTCAATGTTCAAGTTTCAGAGGCAAAAGAAGAAGACCGAGGGGCGGCGGTGGGAGCAAACAAATAAGTTTCCCTAACAGCACGATCAAGAATCAAGAAGCTGATTACTTTCTAGGGCGAAACACGTGTCCTATATTCCGTGCCCTTATAATTACTTTTTCAGGTTCAACCAACAAGGAATTGAGATTCAAGGAAATCAGTCCAGAAAAGGACAAGTCTTGGCTGGCGGCTGTATTGTTAGCAGTGGGGATTTTGGCACGAAAAAGCCATAGAGTAAACATTTGGGAGCTTCTTCAGCCGGGTGAACAGGGATACAAGGGAACAATTAAAATCACATACTGATCTGATCCTTTGGTAAAGTGCTATTGTTGATTCGAGTATTGTTGATTGTTGAAGGTGCAGTTGCGGAGAGGTATTGTGACCGGGGAACCCGGCGAACGCTTATGGCGCCCATTATCAAGTCCCAGTCGACTGGAACCAGGAAAATGGATTGTGCAAATCAAATAATACATTTGTACGCCTACGAACGAAGTCAGGTTGTAATAATGGGATGAATGAGGAGAAAAAGGGATAAGAGACAGGTGGCATTTGGATTGTTTATTTGCGGGTTTTGAAATGTTGGCAGAAAATGTAAGACTGTGAGACTGACCCGGTTAGGTAAAAAGTACAGAAACTTGTGGAAATGTCAAATATAGATTACATACACATTATTATGCAGCGTCAGATCAAAATAGAGCTTGTTGAAACGGTGAATTTGGTCTGGTCCATTTCGGACAATTAATACTGCAGTGCAGTAACAAATGGCTTTTCCGTCCGATATTTATACAGGTCAAGTTTTTGTACAGTTTTGGACGTGAGTCTACTGGCCGGAACTAGCATTGCATTAACTCATCATTAATTGCTATTGCTGCACAGGTGTCAAATATACAGGTGGCCTCTTGAGCTCGGCGAATTTTGGTTGGAAATTGCGAAATCATGCCATTAATCAATCGGCGCGTGAATCCGTGGATGAATAAAGACCTAAGACTTCGTTTAAGGTAGTGACGACACGTTCAATTTTTTTTCGTTTCCGGGAAATATGCATTTGATTATAAAAATACAATACTAAATTGTGTACGGAATGAAGCATCGATAGAATTGATGAAACACGCGTGGAATTATGTATATAGTGACTCAAAATCACATTTTTATTAACCCGAACCGTTCACCTTGATGTTGATCATGATCACAATCATAGCCAGTTTTGTAGACCTTCAATGTACAAGAAATTATAGCCTCACAAACGACATGTAACCTACTAGTAATAAATTATACAGTAGACGTTAAAATAGAATGTAAGGACAAACAATTGGCAGTCAATCTGAATCTACAGCGATTAAAAGTATATAAATATCGATGCAACTATTCCAAAGCCTGCGAAACCATATCGCACTTGACATATTTGCAAGGCCGATTTTGAACAAAAGCCTTGGCCATTCGAGAAACCGTGGGCGGGAGCTGAGGCCCGTAGTTGTACAGCAAGCTAAATGGAAATAATTAGTCCAAGTTATAGTAATTTGAAAAATGTAGAATTCCAAAAGTTGAAGTGTATAAATGGACTTACAATTTGACAGCAGCCGGAATCCAGCTCTCCCTCCCGCTCCGCTCTCGAACTTCGCAGGAAATCCGTTCAACGCATTCTTCGCTATCAACAACTTTTCTCGCTAGCGAAGTCATAGCATTGGTGATTTCAGTAGTGTTGACACTGGCCATGACGCCTCTTCCCGCCGTTGCTGGAATGGTAATAATTGGGATGGGAATAAAGAGGAACATGACAATCACAAGGAAGATCCAGGGCAAGAACTTCCAAAGAAGTATCAAAAGTCCTCGGAACAAGTAGAAGAAGCCGATGGCGCTCAGCTTGAGGCCTTTGAGACTCAGAAGACCTCCGCGAAGGTGGTCGAAGCCAGTTCTTCGATTCTTGTTGTGCTTCGCCAACGCTTTGCTCGATGACTTTTTGCTAGCTTTGGGTTTCTCGTCGTAGGAATCTAGAAGCCAGAAGCCATAAATTAATTTGCTAATTTTGGATTTCGAAGGCTTCACAAAACGTAAGAACTTACCATGCTCTTCGTCCAGGTACTCATCCTCATTTCGGCGATCCCTATCTCGACGGTACTCGCCGCGCTCCCGTTCCGACCGATGCTCAGGTCTTCCATCTCGGTCCCTGTCTCTTCCACGTTTCCGACCATCACGCCCTCTATCAACATCTTCGTCTTCGTCCCTGAATCTGCTGCCACTGCTGCTTTCTCTACTAGACTCGTCTTCATCAGGCATATACTTTGGTTTACCAACATAGGCCGCGGGAGGTTCTTCATAAGGCGCCGATTCGTAGCCCCCATGTCCATGATGGTACGGATAGCTTTGGTAATACTCACTGAACTTGGTGTCCATGCTGGGCGAGTGGAGGTCATAGTGGTAGTAGTTTTCCAGGTCTTGGTAACTGGTGACCGCTCCCGAAGTACCTGCAGCGCTTGCTATTGCGCTTGTGTCCGAGGCTGCGCCATACTCTTGGTCAGCTGCAGCTCCTGCTCCGCCACCATTTTGCCGACTCCATACCACATAAACTGGTCCAGCTGCTGATGAGCTGGCTGCAGGTCCTTGAGTAAGAGCCGCGGCAGAGGGCGTTGCCAATGTGGTACTCGCCCTTCGCTGTTTGTATTTTGGGTAGTAGAATGAAGACCTGTATTTGTGTCCAGCTTGCGATGAAGCCGAAGATAGACGATTACCCCCACCACTGCCAGAACCGTAAGAACCACCAAAGCCGCTACCGGAAGAAGAAGGTTCTGTTCTGATGACTGTTGGAGATCCTGAAGAGGAGTTGGAGCCTGAACTGAAGTCACTGCTCGAGGACGCCACATGCTTTGGGAGGTGAACTAGAAGGAATAGCGCTGATAGTAACGCTAGGAGCGTTGTCCAGGAAAAAGACTTTGGAAACTGCTGTAGGTGAGCCATGTCCAGTTTTGTGGGCGCAGAGTTCAAAGAAGGTGGGACATGTCTCGCCAAGTGGTCGCAGCAGCTCGAAGGTACTTTGGGAATGAAACCGACAAATTTGAACGTTTGTGGTTTTATAAGCGCGGTTTAGGTTGACTCTGGTCCCTAAATTCTGAATGGGCGAATAGAGTACTTTGGTAGCTGCTCCGGCGAAGTCGCCTCCTTCAAGTGCATCTTTTTTAGCCGGAATACCCCAAAAGCGTACAGCGTTCTTGTCGGTATTGTTGTCACGCTGCTAATTGGGTGAAGAAGCGCCACGTTTTTGCAGCTTGGAGCATTCGGTTCGTCGAAATAAGCACCTGCCGTCTTTGCCATTTTGGTCGAGTTTTCCCCAAGTCACGAAGGTGTTTACTGTGGCGCGCCTTTGAAAATCATCCACCTTGACCTTCTCTGTTTACGTCATTTGAAGGGAAGGAAGGAGCTGTTGGTGGTGGTGTGTTGTCGGTCACAATAATTGAATCGGATGCAGCACGTCTTGTGTTTGTTGTAGACAGAGGAAGGTGTCAGTACGTCAGGTGGCAAAACGTTACGCCATTTAAAAGGTCTGAGTGAATGACGTGGTATAATCGAGGAGGAAAAGATCGGGGGCAGTAAGAAAGAAAGAATGGAAATTAAAAGGGATCGATTGAAATCGAAGAACCTGCATAATCACATAGCGTAACAAGTGCGACTTTATTCACGTATATTTTAAATGTGCTTTCAGTGTACATACAAATGGAGAAAGAATAAGAAGGGACGTGAGGTAAGAAGCTGACGAATATTTCGAGGTCAGTCTGTACTAACTACGTACAATTGCAATCCTTTTAAATCCCCGTACAGTCTCGTCCAAGCTGGTCTCCTTTATCGGTAGCGGCTTGAATGGCGCTTATTAGGGCGTTACGGACCCCGAATTTCTCCAATTCTGCCACTCCTGCTATAGTAGTGCCGCCGGGGGAGCAAACAGCGTCTTTGAGTTGCCCCGGGTGACAATTGGTTTCCCGTAACAGAAGTTCGGCGGCGCCCTTCATTGTTTGCGCTGCAAGTCGGACGCTGATGTCGCGCGGGATTCCGTGCTTTACAGCGCCGTCAGACATGGCTTCCAGTATTGGCATCATCTGATAAGCAGACAATAAAGGAGATGTGAAAATGCCGAAATTTAGCCGGAAAAAACTTCAAATCAAGTTCAACTTACAAACCCAATGCCAGAACTGAAGAGACCGCAGTAGGCGTTTATTTGAGATTCGGGAACGTGGTAGCAAATGCCCAGCTGGGAGAAGATGGCTTCAAGTCGTTCCTTGTGGTCTTCAGTGGCATGCTCGCCCAAGGCGTAAACTGGAGGCGAGAAATAAATAATCAATCGAGAGATATATAAATATCGGATGGGAGGGATATTTGAGAAACTGGAAGGCGGGAGATTTGAAATTAGCCACAACAGGTCATCTAGTGGAATTTGGGAGGCTTTCAAAAATGTATAAATGCATAATTATATGTACCTGCACAACCGACTCCAACTTTGACAGCAATATTGGGCATTACGCGCGCAGCGCCGAAGCGCTCGTGATCCCCATCGAACATGGCTGTCGTTAGCGTGTTCTTAAAGGTGAGGAGTGGGACTCCGGCAAGGACGGAAATGTGGAAGGGCTTGGTGTCCATTTCCAGTGTTCTGGGCACTGGTCCAGTGTCAGCTGCGGCTTGGGCGAGGCCTTGAGGTTTGACGGCCCAGATTATCGTGTCTGAGGAATGGAGGACGTCAACTAAAATGTATATGGGAATTAGTGAATGGAGGACAATAATAAAAATTATAGTGGATCGAAATAATGATGAAAGTTTCTTACTATTCTTGTCAGAAACATTGCAACCAGCTTTATCCCACTGTTCGAGTAATTCAGGTTCAGGACAACTGACGTAGACTTGACTGGCTTTGACGAGCCCTGAGCGGGTCAGCGCTGACCTGATGGCTGTCGCCATGTTTCCAGCTCCTATAAAGCCTAAATTTTTTAAGACTGACATTTTGAAAAACTTGGGAACTTTATAACACTTTGGAAATTGATTTTGCTAAATGAGTGTTGTCAGCGCCAAATGCGTAGAAGAATATCACCGGAAAATCAATGACAAGAAGCTTTCAAGAGAGCTTCGTTCAGCTGTCTTTGAAATTGAAGCGTAAATGACTCTTTGGTGCTTAAGTTAGCTTGGGAGTCGAGAAATAATGTGAAACTGATAAAAGTACATAAATACAAACAGCTTTACTGTTAAATTGACTCGAGCGATGAACAGTTACTTGCATGTTTAGAGATTATCGACTTTTAAAGATAAGGAAGGCTTAGATGAAGAGATCTTGAGTAAATGATGGGGACGAAATATTTTCTATGCTCTGTTGTAGTATATACTCATTTGAAGTATAATCTTGAAGAATATATTTACTATCAAAAATGTTTATTAATGGCAATGGCACAAACAATGGCTGAATAACACAATAAATTATAACAACAAAAACTTGAGCGTCAATGGAGATCGTCAGTAGCGTTAGGCGTTAAAGGTCTGCGGTCGAAGGTCACATGTGAATGCAATGCATCGTCGTTCTTGGTGAGGTAAGCGTCGTTTCATGGCACTGGAAGTCTGGATGGGACGGACTTTTTGATGGTCCAATGGAATAGCGGGGACAGTCGGTGGTCTTGGTCGGTGGTCGTTGTTGAAGTCATAGGTCAGGTCGTAGTCGTCAAACGATAACAAAATATGGCAAACAAAAAACAGAGAGCTTCAACTATCTTCACAATTTCTTAGCCTTGAGGTCAGCGACGAAGCCGCAAGAGTACTTGGAACAAGAATCAGTGGTGGCGATGTAGGCACGAGCCATTCGACGAATTGGACTTGGCATGCGGGTTTCGTATTGGAAGATCATTCTGAAAAACGGAGAAGTTGATATTTTTTGTATAACACAGATTACAGTATAGGATGTTGAACAAGGAGAAGAAAATTACTCACCTGGTAATAGCCTGGTCAAAGACGGAACCTCTGCTGACCCTGCTGATTTCGCACGAAACTCGTTCAACACACTTTTCACTCTCGAGAACGCTTCGAGCCAAGTTGGTCATACGGTTGCTGAAGTCGGCGAAGCGAAGGAGTCCGAAAGTGCGGTCCACACTGAGACTTCTGCCTGGAGCAGTTGGGATCGTGATGACTGGGAAAGGCAAGAAGAAGAGGAGAAGTGGCGCCAGGAGGAGGAGCGGGAGTCCGAAGAACAACAACAAGAGTGGAAGTCCAAAGAACGGGAAGCCTACGACGCCCTTCAAAAGCCCAACAAGTCCGAGACCCTTCAATCCCTTGATGCCAAGGAGGCCGGCGAGGCCTCCGCCCAAAAGGCCTTCGGAGTCAAAGTCTCCGTCTGAAACACCACAACAACTTGCTCAGTATAACTTCCAAGTACTTCAGAAGGGATGAGCATTCCAACAAATCTTACCATCTCCATGGGCATTATTGGATGCGAAAGCTGATGAATCGTGCGAATTTCCTTGATGATGTACTCCATAAGGCTGAGGATGCGCCTGCTGATTGTTGTTATGACCGTTAGTGCCATAGCCATAATCAGTAGCAGCTTCAGTGTAGCTATCTCGATTCCAGTTGGTTGGAATCCCAGTTTTACCCTGATGCTGGTACACAACGTTGCCACTTGGTCCAGTCGCCGGAAGATAATAGTAAGCAGCGGCGCGGTAGTGACTGTCGCTGGCGCTTGGGATCAGATTGGCGACTTCGATGTTATTATTATTTCCTCCCGCAACTTCGTTGGAGGCTGGAAGTGGTCCTTGGTATCCGTCAATGGGTATTTTTTCACCTGTCGCTCCTCTTCCTAAAACTGCGACACAAACCACCAGGACTTTTACTATACACTTGGCCATCTTGGTAAAAATTTTGATGGAGACACTTGTTGTGGCTCGCCAGACGGATTATTAATAAATGATGTGGACAATACAGCGAATTATACTTTTATACCTCTTGCCGACTGACCCTTGCATTACTGACCCAGAAATTCGGAGGGTGGGCAATGGTTCCGGAATCTGCGATGGGTGCGTTCTTGTTGTTGTGGTCAGCTCGGACAGCCAGCAACTTTCAATGAAGTACAACCGAGTGATAATGGCAATAATGGCATCTCATTCATCCTTCGAACCGCTGATCTTTATTAATATCATATCCAAAGCTCTGCCATTTCCCCTCTGTATTTGAACCGGAGTCCGCCTTGGGGCCTCAGACAGAACGTTTGTCAAGTTAGTCAAGTATATGTAGCTGACTGAATAGAGACTCATTTGCAACGTTTTATCAAACCTATATATTGTTAATACGCTTGCTACGCCCCATTAAGGATGAGACGTCATGTTTTGGAGTGATTGGGCTTTCGCAGGACGTAAATGACATACTGATTTGTTTTCGCCCAGAGCGAAATTTGCTCACTCAGTATATCTGTTCCCAGGAAAATTAACGTTCAACTTATTCACTTCAATCCGGATGAGTCAAAACCTACTATTTGTACATGATTCATAGAGAAAGTGCTTTTTCAGATCCTTCAGTCAACCGGAAGTCATGAAGTACTGACGGAATGTTGTCTGCAAATTTCCAAGAGCGCTTCGTTGAGGTCCGTCCACGTACCCCCGCTTTGTCAATTCACTGTCATGGTAAATAAACAAAGGGATTCTTGAATTAATCCAATGTCCAATTCAATCACAAAAATATACGTCATATTTTAAATGTACCTGGCGTCTCCTCTCTCCCATACCCAATGGCCACGGTCCATTTCATTAATTTATCAGTGGCGCGGCTGTAATTAATGGCGCCGTGGCCAATGGTCGCGCAGCGCAGCGCGCTGCGCTGTCCGGCGCTCCCATCCATCATTTCCCTCGAGTCAGCAGTTGTTGCGCCCATGTGTCCTACATGTTCTACATATGTTTGAAAGCTAAAATTAGTCGATTCTTCATTACGATTTCACTTGTAAATTCAGCTCATGCCCAATGCTCTTCTTCATATCGAGATTCAATCCATCATAATCAAGTGCGTGTCAATTACACTGTTTTCTCCCGCCCTCAAAAATTGATGAACTGGCTATTCTTGACCATCATCTTGACAGAAACGATGACCGCAGTATCGGTAAAACTCAATTGCTTTTATCTGTATCCAAATAGCAATCAGTGTGGCTAATCATAAGGAGTGCAGCAGCGTCGTCGCGTGCCGTTTAGTATGTATCTTTTAGATGGCCATGTAATTTACTTGGATGATTTCGTTAAATATACTATCGATTGATATTCCAACGTCGTGTGCCAAGCTCTTTATTAGCCAGCAGGATTTGACACTAAAAGGACAATAGGAAATGAGCAATCTGTATGCAGCAATCAATCTCAATCTGGACTGTACAAGAAGGCAGAAGACAGCATTCTTTTTCTGACACACGGACAATGGCACTTGTGTCCTGCATTCTGTCTGAAAACATGATCATGGCATGGCTTATTCACTTCCGATTCATTCATCCTGGGATCCCAAGTGTCTTGTTGGAAAAACAGTAAAGAAATCAAGGATACAATATTTTACGTGACCCAAGTGCCTTAAGTTTCAGTCACTTATTCGGACAAGAGAATGGATGGAGGGCAGTGAGCGAGCGGGATGTAGACCGGAATGATACAGTTTTCGTGGCGTTACTTTGCTGATGACTTGATGGTGTTTTTTTATATATGGGTGATCGACAGGGGTGTGAACCAATTGGCAAAAATACACGACAGGTGAAATAAATTCTCAAAGGATTGATTCTTGGTCCAAATCATTGTTCTTGGAATTGAATGTGGTGAGAAAAGTGAGAATTGGCAAGAGATTGATAGCCGTAACGATGTATACTGTTGAAGCGTCCATTAACAAATGGCTCAACAAGGTTGTCTGCCTCCATTCTGCTTTCCAGCCTTCCACAACTAAACCAAGGGGAAGAAGGCTTAAAAGTGGGTGAACTGACTCTAGATTTCTCTAGATTTGCTAGTGTCTAGGTCACAAACTGGCGGAGACAAGGCAAGATGAGGTGAGTAAGGTTGCTGAATCCTACTTCCTTTGCTAGACGTCCTAGAAGCTAGAACACATTTCAGTATCTCTACCGGAGCAAGGACACATACACACACACAACATCCCCTCTCGCTAGCCGCGTCTACAACTTTTTGCCAATTCTATACAGAGAGGAGTCCATGTTTATATATACATGCGAAATTCGCAACCCGTAATGCAATACACACGTCTTCCCCTTGCCCTTGCTTCTAGTCTGCAATCCACGCAGTTAAACTGTATTAGAGCAGGAAGAAGAAGCTAAAGGAAGAAATATGGATGTGGGAATTCAAGAAGTAGCAGCAGGTGGATTCGTCCACATTGTACAGTTAAATGGATGGTAAATGGACGCGTCGACATTGTTTGAGACGGCGGCAGCAGTATGGAGGTAGCAATATCATTGCTGAACATGCGTATAGCCCAGCTTTCACGACCTTGTCAACCCTCTCTCGCTTGCTACTGTATAGGGAGCCATAGAGCTTGTTGCTTTTATGGGAAATTGGCAAGAGAGAGAGAGGAGCCAAGAAATTCGCAACAAGTTTAAGGGCAAGGTCAGACCTTGGCTTCGGCCATGGAAGAAATAGACCAAGGGTATGCTGGGATAGAGTGAGAATGGTCCGTAGGTTGTCTAATGCAAAATGTATGGAGAACAAGTTCAAGGAGCAGGAACAGGAGCACCAATGGAGTACATAGGGGGACAAGGTGAGAAATTGTGGATTTCAAGCCCAAGTAGAGCTTCAACAGTGGGTCAATGGAAAGCCAGAGCTGAATATGGGTGAGATGGTCGCCTTGGAGGGGACCCAAGGTCTCCATGTTTCCATTTTGCTCAATTGAGGGCCGTGGTGTGGTGGAGCTGTTGGGAATTTCATATGGAGTTGAATGCAGGAAGGGGAAGTCGCCTATACTAACCAAGCTTATGCGAATAATGTATACAAAATGGCGAATTTCAGGTGGAAGAGGAAGATGCCATTTTTGCTTGGGGTCTTGAAAACGGTGGCGACGGAAGCTGCTGACCTTGTGACATTGGGTGGGTTCATTTTTGAATGTGAATCTTTGTATAATGTTAAAAGCCTAGATAGAATATAACGTATAATGTTGCTGTTGCTGGATAAAGGTGAGGAAGGAAGGAAGAAACATTTATAACCTTTTGAATTTTATTTGATGACAACAGGTGGATGTGTAAAAGTAATTAATGCAGCTGATAGAATAGATTTTTGATAAAAATTAATAGGGCTAATTTTTTGTGGCTTTTCATCAGAATAAGTAGTTGGTTAATAACCTTAAGAAAAATTACTGGGGATTTTTAAATATGTTTGCAAAATATATACTTGAGAAATATAAAATATAAACGAGTAAAAATTCCAGATGGTTTCAATGTTAAATGCTGATACGAGCTGTAAAACGTGTGAGGAGGCGACTGGTGGCTGGTCGGCTGGTTAAAAAATATTTTAAAGGTTTTGGGATTCACCTTGTGATATTTCCCAGGACGAGCAGGAAGGAAGCCAAATTATAACATGAAACAAAGGTGTTTAAATTAATTTTAGGTGAAATAATATTCTTACACATGGACAACGGTAACAATTATAGATGGATATGAGATTGTCTATTTAACATTGGTTCTCGAGGCTTGATTCCATCAGTTGACTAGCTTGTTAACAACAAGTCAAGTGTGTTACAGTAGTGTCTTTTGAGCTGTCGAAGAGTAATTAGGTTTGTGGTGAGGCTGTAAATACCTGTGGCGGCAGGTTTTTGATTGTTTGAGAACGTGCCAAATTGGGTATCGGGGTATTTAGTTGGTCTTGTTGGTGACTGCTGGCCCAATTTGCCCCAAGTTAGGTCCAAGTTTGTATAAACTGAAACTTTTTATTGTTGTTGTTGTTGTTGACTGACTCAAGAATAGGGTGTGTAACGTGTAACAGATTTATAAATCAGGAACAAAATGGCGCGTTTCACGCTTGGTCTACTTGTGATAATAATACTGAGCTGCGGTCTGGGTGCTATTGTTGACACGGTAAGTTTCGGGGTAAATAGATTTAGGAATCGGAAAAAACGTACTCTTATATGTATGCACGATTGTTTACGCTGTTTCGCGGGGTTCTTGAGCCAAACGTAAAAATATTGCATTTTGTATTATCCCGTAAAAGGATGCTGCAGGAACGCTGAAGCGGGAAACGAAAACCGGAAACGGAACGACATCTTATGCAGAAAGACCTTTATCGGAGGAGGAGGAGAAACGAGAACTTTGGGGAGCTGCTTCCAGGAAACCGGAAGAGAGGAGACGAGAGACGTCGGAAGATGGCGTTGGCGGCGAATCGTCCAGGGAGAATGTTGAAGCCGCTGCTCAAGGGATTCCTCCAGGACTCACTGTGGTTTTTAGTCCCCGACATCCTTGCACTTATAGAGTAAAGTTAATTTATAATTTGGTATTTTTATTTGTTAAGGGATGATTAAAATGGTACTTTTTTAATTTTGTCCAGTTAGCAGGAGACCATTCTTGTGTTCAAGGCGGCGGCGGCTTTAGTTTATGGCGTCCAATGCAGTTGAAAAAGGTGGGAGGGAGGGAAACATGAATCTGATTTATTTACAATTGTACAAAATAAATGTTCTTTCAGCTCCTTGATTTTCGGCCTTCAAGAGTCATCCGAGACTTTGATGACATCAATCCTTTTGAGTCTGTTCCAGCGCCCATGTTGAGTGCTGCAGATCGGCCGTCTAGTTTTGTATCGGCTGAACTACCGAAGGAATGGAGACCAGTTCCGCCGGATTTCATTTATGTATCATCGAGACCAGACTTTGAAGTTGCAATAAGTTCAACAAGTCCAGTGAATGTCACTGCAGAACCTCCAGTGTTTGTACCGGTTACGGCTTCGATTGATGTGATGGGAACGAGTGCAAGTGATGATAGTGACGTCTTCGATATTGACGCTTCGGTGGAAGTAATCCATTAGGATAAATGATGGGGAATGCAATTACCTGTAGCGTTTGATTACGTTTTCTTAGAGAAGAAATATATAGAATATATGCAGCAAATAAAGTAATTTATCCCAACACTGCAATCAAAGAAACGAGAATGTTGTGAGAGTTTTTGTGGAATTTGGTGGCATTCCCAGTCCCAGATTAGCATTGGAACGTGTTTGATTTGATATATACTAATGAATGGAAATGCAGCTTGTGCGAGACTTGCATTTTGTCTCCATTGGATTTCGACGAAGTCAAGCAAATTAATTATTATTTTAGGGAATTTTGTTTCTGTAAGATAAGATTATAAGTAATTAACAAAATATTTCTTGAATGTCGCTCATGAATTTTGAATGATGGATTTGTCTTTCGGCTAATTCTGCAGACACTAAATACAAGCTGAAATAGTAAAGTATAATTACTTTACTTGTTTGAATGCAAGCTATGTTACTTTTCGATGCTGTTTCTTGTTGATGAAATAAATAAACTTTCACTTATACTTGACTTTTTACGACCTTGTTTTTCTGTTTCTTTCGGTCCGTGTGTCATTTTCGATCCCACTGATGATTCAAGGTCATCAAGATGATTCTTTATGACTTGAAACGTAGAGAAACAGGTGAGGAAATGAATGACAACAAGTTCAAGAAGAATCATCTTAAGAGCGACGGACGGACAATAATTCTTGGAAAGTGAAATGAATGCTGGAGAAATTGAAAAGATTTTCAGGTATGGGTAATTAAAAAATAGGCGGGGCTCCAGAGAGACTGATTCTGCATATAAAAACCAAGTGATTTTTCCCTGGGTTGACATTTTAGCTGTGTACTTTGTTCTGGAGAGGTCGCGGTTTATCAAGTCGATTTCTTGAACTTCAAGAAGACGTACAGTTCAAAATGCGTTTCCTCGTGGTTTTTGCAGTGGTCTGCGTTGCAATTTTGGAGGTAATTTATTAAAACCTTGGTTCTGCCAAATGGCAGTAAGTTGGTAAAACGCGATTCTTCTAATTCAACTGTTCAGGAAGTGAAATCATGTTTTTATTATTTTCTCAGATTTGCTCAGCAGCTAGACTCACTCCCGAGAATGCGCCAAGAGTAAGTAATCATCAAGTGTTTTGTAAACGACAAAATCGTTAGCTAAAAAACATTTGTGTACTTTTTCAGATAAAGTCCGCGAGCCCAGTAAAGTCAGTTAGCAGCTCCTCCTCGAGCTCGGAAGAAGGCATCATCAATCCGCAGGACCCGCAGCACCAACATGGCGTCGAACATGAGGCCGCTCAAGCTCGGTTCTTCGGCTTCGGACCTTGGGACTATGACTACTACTACGATCCCTACTACTTCGACTATTATGACGTGAGTTCTTATGACGATTATGATGACGGTGGAGGTTACGAAGATGACTATTACTGGTGAAGGCGATTAGTTTTAGTTTATAGAAGTTTTGAAGCGTCCTTGGTTGTATGACTGACTGACTTTTAGCCTTTATGAATTTTGGAACTCGTGGCACAGTTTTGTTACTTTTAAAGCCACTAGGGTTGGTTCAGTTAGAACCGGGGAGACTATTTAAATATTAAGTTATTTTTGTGGAACATTTGAAAAATATTCCTTTTTTATACACTTTTAGCCCTACTATTACTCCGGCTACGGCTACGGTGGTGGATACTATTGGTGAGCGGAATTTTTGCGATTCCTCTGTTGTCGAAGAAATGTGTATATCTGAAGGAGACCCTTTTGAAATTCTTATGCTGATCGACGTTGGAGAATAAAGTTTTGATGTTACTGCACCCAAGTAATATGTTTTTTGCTAATAGTATTAAGTTTTAGCTATAAAAAATTAACGAAACTCGTTTATAGCAAAATCGATTATTTTGACACCAGCTCATTGGAACGTTAAAACTACTAGTACATGCCACATAGCATATATGCAAGGGGGAAATCTGAGACATGTATGTGCCTTGAATGTATTCTTATGCAGCACAAAGAGATGAGTAAGAGGAAATTTCATCTATAGTCGTCAACGGCCATACCACGTTGAAAGCACCAGTTCTCGTCCGATCACTGAAGTTAAGCAACGTCGGGCCCGGTTAGTACTTGGATGGGTGACCGCTTGGGAATCCCGGGTGCTGTTGACTTTTTGCTAGGCAACCTTTTGCAACTTTTTGTAATGTCAAAGATGCATTTCAGATTTCAAATGGAAAACTATACGTTGCAGTTGTAGTGGGGAAACTTCCAGTCTACATCGGTCTCGGTTCCTCTATAGACCGATTTTGAAGTAATGAAGCAAACCTTACTTTATGCACGTATTAGCGTTAATATCGACTTGACTGGCAGAAGGCAGAGTGTCATCATTCTGATCGTTTTTGCCTTCCGTTTCCAATTCAAAATCACCAGAGCTGTAGCATGAGGCTCAGAAGCTGTATAGCTATATACAGCAGAACGAAACTTTAAAATTCAGGTTAGGCTCAGGTAAAAAAGCGAAAACTAGGTCAACAAAAAGGTCCCGTGATTCAAGCCACATGACGTCACAAAATGTCATACAAACCAATGGGCTGACCTTGCAGGTAATAAATGCACAACAGAGGTAAATACAACCTGGGCATCTTTTAAAACAGTAATTAAGTATATACGTACGGGCTTATCTACTTACAAGAAACTTTCCACTAAAATTCTCTGAAAACACGTTTCAGGCTCCCAGACAAAAACATGTTGATGAATAAACTGGAACTATATGGAACTGCATCAATTATTTAAGGCGAGAGACCCTCAAAACTTCATGTCAGTTGCCACTGGAAGGTGGAAGTGAAAGTCGTATTCTTTTTTGTCTTGCCAGTTTGTCTCTATCGTTTTTCAGTATGAAAGTCCTCCTTTGCCTTGCTGTGGTCTTGGCCGTGGTTTACTCAAGCCAGGTAAGAATAGCAATTTTATGGAATTTTTGCAAGCTATTTGTACCGTGTACTTGGCTTGACTTGACACTGGTACCTGATTTTTTTACAGGCTTTCCGCCGCAATCCCATGGACTTCTCCAAAGAATCCAGAGAACTAGGCGCCGAAGAAGACCTGGTCAAGGAAGTTCAAGAAATCTATCACGCTCAGGAGACCCGCGAGCCCATGTTGAGCGAAGGCCTTCATGGATCCGGCGACGGCCATGAACATGAAAAATTGGGCGCTAACAACAACCGGAAACGGCGATGCTTCTGGCCCTTCTACAGCTACTACGATTACTACTACGAGGTAAGCTGATAGCTGAAGTAGTCTTGAAGGTCTGAAATTTCCTGACCATATAAACTGATGTCAATTATTCTTTCTCGTATATCCACAGCCCTACGCAATGTACCAACCAGGAGGATACGGCGGTGGATACTATTAATATTAATCAGTTAAAAGCCTAATGGGCGGTTCCTATTGTGTCCACTTACATCATCAGCGATGACTTCCGCCCACAGACTGAAGCTATAATTTAGCTATCACTACAAGACTATCAAGACTAATAAAACAATTCAAAGCAATAATATAGTGACGACGTTCTTTCTTGAAGCATCAAAAAACATATCCAAAATTTTATAGAAACTTTCACGATGGAAAACCTGTCAGTATTTGAAATCTGGCGTCGCTTCTTCGCGGGCTTTGAATCCTTCGGCATAAACGTTTGCAGTTTCCCTGATCTCGGCTCCAGTTACCTGAAGTGCAAGCCATTGAAACGGCTGAGCGCTCGCCAAGGGCCGTGGTGGCGCCTAGGACTTCGGTGGTTGATTTTCAGTTTTTTGATTTTGTACATTGTGTTTTGCTGTTGGCGTCTGTACCTCTTTTCACTGAGGGAAGACCAGTTGGGCGTCATCTGGATGGCGTGTTGGGTTTGGTTGATATTCGCCTTGACTGGAATGGTACCTGTGGCCCTTTTCTGGCTTCGATGCAACGATGTGTCGAGGTTACTGAAGGCGTGGGCTTGTTTCGATGCCAAAATTACTTGTGGTAAGGCCATATGAAATTGACTTGAAAGCTCCGGCTTCGAAGATTCGTGTTTTATGGTTTGAAGCCGTTTGATTGATTGCAGACTTCATTCGGAACGAAAAACCCTGCCACAGCGCCAACACAGCCACCATGGACATGTACGAAGCTGAACTGGTATTTACTCGGCGAATCCGCAACTGGATCTGGATCTCGACTTCACTGGATCTCATCACAGTAGCTCTTAACACTTACGGCGTTCGAGACACTCCAATCTATGTGCATTCAGTAGTGGAGGGTCCACCAGGCTGGCTGATGGCTACTTCGGTCATGGTTCAAATGCTCGTGGTCTTCATCAACGACATGTTGCGCTACCAGTTGTTTTGCTTCTTTGTGGGATTTGGCCGATGCATCACCTTCTACCTCAAGTGCATCACGCCGGTTCTGACACCCGACCTTTATGAAATCGGCGACCCTTTTAAAGTATCAGCGAGGGCTTCGAGTCAACGAAGTTTTGCCTTTGTTGAAAAGTACGTGGAGCAGTATTTGGTGGTTCGAAAGTTGGTAACAAAGTTCAATTCCATCTTTGGCTGGTTTATGGTACTTCACAAGGGGCTGTTGGGAATATTTACGACGTTTATGATTTATATTATGCTACGTAAGCGACCGGAAACGCCATACTTTGTGCTGATTGTTTTCGTTTGGGGTTGTGCTGGACTGGTGATTAGGTTATTGATCAACGGGATGATAATGGCGAAGTTCTATAGGACGACAGAGCGGTTTCGGGCCGATTGGTCAACGTTGATTGCGTTTGAACGGAAGGAGTTTGGTGAGGAGGAGGTCCGGATATTGGATAAGTTGGAGAGCTGCAAGCCTTTTGGGTTCGTAATTGGCAACATGTATACTGTGCAGTCAAGGTCGATTCTGACGTACTTTTCTGTTGTGACAACTTACTTGATTGTCGTCCTGCAAACAAAGAGCAATTAATTAAATTGAGAAATGAAAATGAATCCACATGGAGAAACGAGCTTTTTGGGTGATTGATTAGTGGCATCAGCAGGTTCAGAGGGCGTCAGCGGTAGTTGGCTTCGGCTTCTGCTGAAAATGGGGCCAATTTCGACGGTATCGGAAATTTACGATGGATTTTTTTACTTTGCGTTCTGGACAGGCTATCATTTGTTCCCAATTAAAGAAACAGTGAAAGGAATCAAAAGCAGCAAGTTGGTCAAGTGGCTTCTGATTTGTGGATCGGCGATAACGCCGACCTTTTTCGTTGTTCAGTATTTTACATCGGCGATTTTGATTGCGTATTCTTTTATTGGGCGAGCGGATGTTGTGAATCCGAACAGCAGTTTTGTATCATGCGCTTGGCTGTTCAGCTCTTCGACTTCGGTGATTTACGCGGTGGCGACGCCGTTTCTCAAGGCGAAGGTCTCTGCATTTTTGGGCGAGTTGCGGAGGACTGAAGCGGCGATTCTTGGAAGTATGTCTTTAGTATATAGAAAATGTGTTGGAAATCTAGAACTCGAAAGTTTGAAGTTATATTAATGACATCTATTGCAGGTACCAGCGCAACTTCGGCGGTTCTCAATGGCCTCGGACGGGAGAAGCGGCTGGCGTACATGGTAATTGCTTTTGAAACGACTTCAGCGCTGACCACGGTCTTCTTTGCGTACCTCCAGCACCAACTCCAACCTCGGCTTCCTGCGTATATTTACACGCTGGTTCCGGAAGGTTGTGAAATCGGGTGGCTCAAGGACCTGAGCGTGTTCCTGCAATGTCTATTCATGTTTGGAAACGTTGCCATCAGAATGACGGTCCAGTTATGGCAGTTGTACTTGACAGGCGTCTTTAAAGTTTGTATGGAGGCTATTTCAACGTGTCATCATCAGAAAAACTTGGATTACGTTCTTTTTGGGAGACAACAATTGGTTCAAGCTGCAGGTTCAGTGGGTTGCGGCGGGAGGTCTTCAGGAAATTGTTTGAAGTTGCCGCAACCGTCACTGGCGATTGTGACAAATTCATCATCGACATGGTCCACTTGCTACCAGGCCGGAAATGGAACTCAATGGGCATTTTTTCAATCAGTTGAGCATTACATGAGGTTGCGGGAGCTCTTGATTCGATTCAATGGTCTGTATTCGTGGCTTTTGCTTGTGTCCAAGGGAGGCTCGCTCCTGTTGACAACGTTGATTCTGTATAGTACACTGAATCGGAATGACGCTGTGGAACTGGGTCACGGCGGTATCTACATTTTTTACGCTAGCGTTTCATCGTTTATTGTGCGGCTCTTCCTCCTCCTGCATTCAATGGGACAGTTGAACGCAAGGTCCAAGGAGTTCAGGCAACGGTGGAAGTTGATTCTTGCTTGGAATAACTGTTTGAAGGCGAGGAATAAGGCGATTTTACGGGCTTGCAGAACAGTGGGGTTTGAGGCGGGGGATTTTTATGTGATTACGCCGAGTACAGTGTTGACGTTTTATTCGATTTTGTTGTCGTACGTGATTTTGTCGTTGCAGCTTTGAGTTTTGGAAGAGATATTAAAATGTATTCATGTAATGATGGATGGGACAGATGACTGGTATTTGAAGAATCTGAAAAATGTACATTCTTTAGAAATTTCGAATTCTGCTGGGTTGATGATGGAGCATAGGTTCAAGAATGTTAAGAATTCAAACTGATAAGAAGGAGATCTCGCCGAGGAGATCCACAGAAGAGTTTGGAGCTGTATGAATATTGTTGTAGACGATAGCCGCACATTAGATTTTAGTTAAGCTTGGGAAGTTGAGCTAGCGTCAAGTTTATTGCAAGTCTTGCTGAAGTTCATCAGTGAGAGTGTAATAGGCAATATTGATTAGTTTTTATTCGACATCTTGATCTGGTAACGGAGGTTCGACATGAGTTCCAATCAAACCAACACCCAGGGGCAGGATCAGACGGCTGAAATTCGTCGGTACTTGACCAGACGATCTGAAAGAGACCCGGCGGTCTTCCGACTTCCAGCACCCCCTAAAAGCCTTGGAGATGTTGTCGCGGATATGTCGGTTCGGTTGGGCAGGATCGAAGTGGCAATGCACCAGGTAAGAAAAACTTCTAAAATACTTGCAAGATTATAAAACAAAATTTGCGAAAATTGAAATCATGACTGATTCAAACTTTCCGGATTCGTTTATCAGCTCCAAGTGCAAAATAATACGATCATGACGGAACTCTTTTGGATACGACAGGCTTCGGCGGCTGCAATGACAAACGGAGGTTTTCAACAGCAGGAACACCATCAGCAACAGCAACCTCAACCTACTTTCAAGCGGCGCAAAACTGGTCAACCCAAAAACGGCATCGGGTACGTTAGTACGGCGACAGCAGGACTAGCAGTACCAAAGGCCCAGTTCGGGCACCTTCAGCCTTATCAGCAGAATGGATTGATCTGGGTACCTCAGCAGAGCCATTCTGGAATAATGTGGGTGCCTCAGATGCCTGGAATGAACGTGCAAATGGCCGCTCCAACGGTAGGTTCCATGAATCTGTAAGCATGACGCAATGCTCAAGTATAAAATCGATAAACAGAAAAACTAATATTTGACTATTTAAAAGGTACCAACGCTGAGACGATCTCCTAGAACGGCAAGCTTCAAGCGCAAGAACGAGGACGATCAAGTGGAAGAAACCAATGAATCCAATAAGACTTCCAATGTTGGGCCAAGAGTCTTGAGGGCTGCAAACCGTAGAATTCCAAAGGATCCAGACTCTATGGATATTGCCTATGTTTAACTTTGTTATTGGGTCCTTGTGAAGTTAATTCCATTGATTTTCTGAACAGAAATAAAGGTCAAAGGTGAAGAGGCGATATATCAGGGTTCAGTTTTTTTCCGGATCATTGTTTACGTTTTGATAAGGATGAGATTTTCCGATTTGGTGCATAAAGTAGCATGATGGTATACTAAAAGCTGCGACTCCTCGCGCGCTGTGTATTTGAACGGGTGTCGCCTTGTGCATTTAATGAGTGAATATTTTGCCGCATGATTCTACGGGTTTGTGGAGTTTCTGATAGTTCTGATTGTGACCTAAAATCGGGATTTAATTTAATGTTTATCAGGTCACGAGCAGCAGGTGTACGAAATTAATTAAATTAAACTGAGATTGTGAAGCAGTATTCTCGACTGAAGCTCAAGATGTTTGAGCAGACGAGTGACGTTTTTGATATCCTGCGATCTAGTCTTCTAGCGTATCTCTTGATTGTTCTTCCGATTTGTACCATTTCCCCATGTTTGGCTTCAAAGGAGTTTCAGGCATTCAGACTTCAACAGTTTGAACTGCACGGCCAATCGTATGGTGAGTTGAGCTGATTGTTTGGCGTCAAGGAAAAGAATGCAAAACGGGTAGAAAAAGTCTGACGGAAAATATCGATATTTTAATTGCAGGAACCACTGGATCTCTTCTGAACGTCGAAACTCGCATTCTTCCTGGATCCCCGATTGTTACTTCTCCACGAAGATGCTACGTTGTAAAACTGTTGGACTTGACCGTTGGAATGTATCGAGAGTTGTTGAAGCACGAGGTTGCCGGCGTTTTTGTTATTGTCCCGGGGAACTTTGCCAGCGTTAGTTCTGAAATACGGGATCAGATTCATGAAGTAGAACAGGCAATGCTGGAAGAAGCTACTTCGGTGCCAGTTTACTTTGTTGCTGAAACGCCGGAGGTGCAGGAGTTGTACCAGGTCATCAAGAAGAATAGTGACTCTATGGGTCAAACGGCATCGGGGTTGCAGAGTAAGTGTTTGAGTTGAATTATTCTTCAAATTGATAAAATGCATTTCGTTGAAGTTGAGCTAATTTGTTGTTGCTGGATTTTTAGCATTGATACAACACATCCATGGGAATGGTGTTCAACTGGTTTCTTCTCTTGGCACACCCAAGGCCATGGCTGATGCTCAAATTACAACTATTCAGGGAATCCTTCAAGGAACTAAGCAGAACAACAACTATCCGATTTTGATCTGTTCTCATTATGATAGTATGAGCCCAGCAGCGGTAAGAGAAAAAAATTCAGTATGAGATGAGCCTATTCATTACGAGGGATTCTGAAAATGTTTGTTTTTAGGATTTGTCGTTCGGAGGTGACTCAAACGCTTCAGGAGCGGCGACGCTGTTAGAGCTGGCTCGAGTGTTCTCTCATATGTACTCAAACCGAGCTACGGGAGTCGACGGTAAATTGTACAACTCGTTATTGTTTGCACTGACTGGAGCTGGAAAATTCAACTTTCAAGGAACGCAAAAGTATTTAGAGGACCAGATTGATTCCGTAGACCATAGTGAAGTTCAAGATACAAGGTTGGCGGTCTGCTTGGATTCTTTGGCTGGAAATAAGGATGAGTTATACATCCATCTGTCACGATCCATCAAAGAAGGCACAGTATTGCATTCTTTCATCAAGGTCAGCAATCGATGAACAGAGAACTTCGACTGAAATGTTGGGAAAGTGACATCAGTTTGAATATAAATTGATTTTGTTTTCAGAATGTGCAAGAAATGGCCCGCGAACTTTACCCTGAAGTTAAAGTGGAAATTGTTCAGCGGAAGGTTAAAACCGAGGGGTTGCTATCTTGGGAGCATGAAAAATTCCATTTGAAGAAAATCAATGCTATCACTGTATCGTCCCACAAGGTAAGCTTATAGATAGTAATGAATAACTTGTTATTTTGCAAAATTAGGTAACACGCTTGAATATGGTACAGGAAACTTCCGAAATCCGACGTAGTCTTTTGGATACTAGAGAATCCGTGGATGTGGAAGATTTGGCGAAGAAGACACACATCATTGCCGAAGCATTAGCGACTTGTATCTTCAACATTTCTAGTGGTCAAACGTTCTCTGGCTCGATGGTGAGAGTTGGTGGTTGGTTGCTGACTTTATTACAATCTCGGATATCTTTACTCTAGTTTTGCTACAGGGGGTATCGAAAACGTCGTTGGATTCGCTATTAGAATATATTGGATCAGAAGCAAGGTCTGCTCAAGTACTGGCAACTAAGCAAAACAAGTTTGTACAATCTCTCAAAAGTGTATTGGG
>JAQGBJ010000942.1:0-29027 GCA_034698345.1 Sphaeridia pumilis | reverse complement strand
GGAGCCTAAACTTTTAAATTAGACAACAAATCTCCTTGTGCTGCTGGAAAAATAGAATTAAGATACATTTAACTTGCCTTTCTTCTTCGACTCTCTGTGCCCTTAAATTCCGGAAGTAGTTTACGTGTTCCAAGCGCTTTGCTTAATCTCAGAGTTCCCAAAAGTGCTTTAATGTGATAACAAAATTGTACACATTGTTTGTTTGTACGTTCGTCAAGTCAGTTTGTGCAAGACTATGTGGCTAAAGCTAAAATTCAATTATTGTGATAAACGCAGCTAAACGAACAAAAGGCGCTTCCTACTTGAAGAAACTTTTCCTGCAATTTGTGAAGGGCTGGAACCGCTCAACCTGATAAAGCTCAATTTGAAAGAATAGAAGGCTAAAATTTAGCCGCTAAATTTTATGTAGAAATAGTTTGCTAAGAGGTGAGTTAGAGCATGTCACTAAAATTTTGGATTCTCGATGTTTCTGATAATGAAAGAATTGCAAGAAACTTGGAAGATTAACTAATTGCTTTCCTTTGTTTTGATTACAGGTAACAAGCTAACCTGAAAAAAATCTGGATCATGGGCTCAAAAGTGAATTAGTTTTAGTATCAAACTTTGGTTTAAAAAGCCCAGCAACTTACATAACCTGAAGTTCAAAAGTACCTTTGTTTCGAATTGATGTTGGAAGAGTCGGTCAAATATCAGAGCTAGTTACTCAACTATTTTTGTAGTTAAATCAGGGAACACAAATTGTACTTAATGCGACAGATCTCAGCAGAGTAGACGGGAACAAAGTTATAGAATAATTCAAAAGATAATTCAGAAAACAAGGCAAAATGTTGTGATTTCACGTGAAAGCCTTGAAAAGTTATGCGGGGAGATAGAAATTGCCCGACTTTTTATTTTGTTATTTCTTATTTTTATACTGCTACTAGTACAGGCGTTAGTAGTTTAGTGTTTTCCGAGGCTCAAAATGGAAACGGTTCGGCATCTACTGCAAGAAGAGAATGGTTCGGATCGGATCAAATTCGACTTTGACCTCCAGGACTGTTGTAAGAACAAGGAAACTTTCAAGTGCCGTCGATGTGGAAGACCGGGCTACCGGAGCGGAGAATTTGGAACAATCAAATTGGGCGACATCTTCACCCATATAACTCAGTACCCGGAACCTTCAGCCGACAACAGCAAAGACTTGTGCACACAGTGTTGTGATAGTGAGGATGGACCAGACTTGATTCACGATAATGATCAAAGTAATTCGGTCCAGTCAGACTACTCACAGCCGTCGCCGTACTCACAATCCGGCTTTAACAACAACAATAATTACGACGACGAGTTCAAAAAGAACCATAACAACAACACAGTGAGCCAGCCAAATAATGTCGACTCGACACATGATCCAATAACACTGACGACGACTTCAGCGAGTCAAAATGGAGTCGTTATTAACAGTTTCGTCGGTTCTGATCATCAACAAGGTACAATTCAACCCAATGCCTCATTATTACCTAACTCGACAGAAGGACCTCATCATCAGGCTCGTGGGGTTGTAGTACTGGGTAACAGCTTATATTTTGACCCATCTTCATCTACACCTCCGACAATGACGACTACAACCACCAGCAACGACGATCCGATGCTCGGAATGACCTTGAAGCAGGAACCTGGAGTTGAGCTGCCTTCTTCTACTGCTGTTCCTACAGCCACTGTCGGCTCAAACGGTTTCTTGCAAGCTACTTCAAATACTACCTTTACTTACAGCATGATCAACCCGATTTTGCACCCTTCTCTCAACGCTGTCACTGACGACATGCAACCGTCAGCAGCTACTACTATGAATCTAGGTGCTACTACAACGATCAAAGTCGAAAACCCCATTGACCAGCAGGTAGATTTCATCAGTCTATCTTCAGCTACTTGTTCAAATGTTGCTGCTTCTGCACCTGTAATTTCTACCGCCGCTGCTGGTTCATCGAGCATCGTCATCAAAGCCATTGGAGTCTCTGGTGGTGGCGTCGTGACGGCCTCGGCGAAAGCAAGTAAGAAGAAAAGCGGGGGCGTCAAACGAAGTGCAAGTACAGCAGCGCTAGATACCTCTTCTTCACCTACCTCATCATCAGCGTCTCCGATAAAAACCCGAGAATGTCTAATATGCAATAGGACATTCAAGAGTTGCAAAATTGCCGCGGCTCATTTCGAGCGGGTTCATCAGAAGGAGGGGAAGATTTGCTGCCATATATGCGGAATAGTGTTCAAGTTCAGGTGAGTCATCAATGATTCTTAAATGCACTTTTCGCTATGGTGAAGAGGTACTTGTTACTTGGTCGATGAGAATTCATGAAAGATGCGAATGAGGATCATATCATCAGCGTTAAAATTGTGTGAGCGGTAATATGGTTAGTTGAGGCACTCACATTTTGTTCAATACACACACACACATACACGTGATGATACATCCATCCAAGTTATACAGGGATTTGATTCATTCCGATTAATCATCGCAGCGTCAGACATGGGGATGTTGAGTTGCATGGAGGAAACGCTCGTAACCAAAATACGCCAAGAAGGCAACAGTTATTCTGTCGAAATGGTCCGGCAAGTGCGGACAGGACATGTAAACGCTGCTCTCCTGGTCCCCTGGTTTTTCTTATCCGACGAGTTTATTCGTTTTACTCGTAGCTGTCATCCTTGCACAAAATATTATTTCCTAGTTAACGCTTTAATGTCAACACGAGTTTCCGGTGAAGATTCTGTCAGTGTTTGTTATTTCTTTCTGTTGTGCTAATAAGTTTGCATGACTCTATAAAATCTAGACTGTGATACTTGGGAATATTGTGTCTTGAATTTGACGCTGTTTGTTCATATATAGTGACCAGGTTGTGCACAAGTGTTTGTTGTTCGAGTGTGGTATATCTGTGGAGCTGAGGCAAAATTCCAAGAAATTGCCAAGGTTAAGGAAGAGGAGCAACAGGAGCGTTTTGTTCTCTTTGGAAGGAATAATTAGCATGATGCATCAGGTGATTTTTAATATTCCATCTTCTTTTCTTAGACGGCGTGTGTGCCTATAATATCAATATCTTGAATGTTATAAAAGAAATCAAAGTGGTGTCGAAACGGGTTTCATCTGCGATTTAGATGAACTCGTGCGATTTCAGCTTACCAAACACATGCGAAAATATTGCTAGACTCGTAGTATGGTAAAATGGAAACGTTGCTAGTTTTCAAGTTGTTTTGTCAGTGCGTGTGTGTATTATTTATTATTTATTTGGCATCCGCCAAGTCTGCTGGGGCCGTGTTAATCTGTTTGCAAAATTCGCTTATAGACAAGACGCTTATATCAGCCGGAATTGAGGCTAGAGTTATGAAGTAAAAGATGATAAATTTTGTAAAGGAACTGCGTCCTTATTGATATGATAGTAATTAGAAACGTTTGTGCTTTCTTCAAGACAAAAAGAAATATTTTATTAGCTTTTGATGATGACGGTGTTGATGCCTATGTATTATGAGGAGATGAGCATAATAATATCAAACGAGAAGCCAAAAGGCTTATGTGAGAGATCCCAATTGCGAGTGCAAAAAACGATATTGAAGGGGAAAAACGTTTGTTGCGAATCTCGCTGTGCTGGTGTACACAGTGTCAAGCTCATATGTGCATGTCTTTGAGCTACATCCGGTTTCTCGCCTAGCTTTTGCGAATATCCCTTTTGAGTCAACGTATTTTTTGGCATGTGGCCTTCCCAATGGTGGTGTAAGACTAGTAGTGCAATAATCATGAATGAACAAGCGCATAACAAGGACCAACGCATAAAACGTAAAAGAATGATCCTTGGACGTGGTGATGCATGGGTTTTCCCCAGGTGTTGCGTATTTTCTTCAAGGGATCCCTTTAAGACACATGCATTGCAGGGAAACGTTAAAATTCAGCTCGAAAGGGTCGTAATTCATGGTTGATGGAAAAGATGATTATTGTTGTTGTTATATTAGTGTTGTGGCGATGTGATATACACGTGTTGCTTAATCGATAGCATAGGAGATGAAATTGTACGATACGAGTCACATTTTTATATCACTAAAAACTTGAAGTCATTTCGATTTTCGTGGGTGGTTAATGTAACGCACTTGTAGCTTTCTTCCATCTAGTCCACTATGAATGTCAGAAGTGGAAGGTGGTCGTTGATTTGAGTGCTGCTTGCTGCCACGTTTCGTCTCTTTTTCTTCCTCCCAAAGTTTGCAAATCTGCAAATATTAGTGCAAAAGTGCAAACATGAGGCTTTTCAGACACTGAATAATTGTAAAAAGCCTGACACGTGGTATATTATTAACCGGGATGAAAAACTGCCATGTGTTGACAGTGAGGCTCTGATGGAGTACTGCGTTCTTTGATTCTCTGCTAGTCATAATTCTGTTCCCCTCAATGGAATCTATAGCAATTCTCTTTTTATATCAGAATGTAGATTCCAATTTGTGAACATTGCGTCTTTGGCCTGGGAGGCAGAAGGCTGCTGCCGCTGGCTTGTTTAACTCTGGTCGAAGTGCTATTGCAAGAAATCAAACGAATTTTTTCTGAATCTTGTCCTGCCGGAAACTCCAGATTTTGGTTCTTCGTATAATCAAGTGGGATATTTGACACATTAGTGAATTTAAACAGATAATCAAACTTGTTTCGTGACGTTTGTTCTATGCGAGCGTAGTTTGTAGGGGCGGCTTTGCAGAATACATAATGGGATTTTAGCAAGGTTCTCAGAAACAAAAGGAAGAAGCAAGACGTCTTTGGAGGTTTCGTTGTTGGGGAAGCCCATATAGGAGCAGAGTGGTTATTTATGCATGCATAGGTAAGTTGATTGAAAATGCATTGCTATATGATGACAGGTGTCTGCGTCTGCTGTTTATGTGAAGTGCTAATGTTGGATTTAAATCCTTCGGTATTATGCAGTTAGCCGGTAGTTGTCGTCAATGAAGATGATTATTGGATTGTTCGTGTCAAACATGTAAATACTGATAGTGTTACAAGTATGGCGGAGGGAGGATATTAATTATAGCGACCTGTAATTACAAATATTATTCTTCAAGTACCTGAACACGAGTGTGTTGGTTCTCATTACATGAGTGTTTGCTTAGGTTGGGCTGTGTATTATTTCAAAGCTCAAGATTTACACCTGCTGGAGAAAGCTGGGACATGGCGTATTAATTTTTAATTATGTAATTTAGATGAGCAAACTTATGCGTTGGATGGATGAGGTAGAGGAATTAAACCTGAATGCAAGTGACTGAGAGAGGATACAAGATATATATTTGAAAGTTGGCTTGATCTAAGTAGGTGTAAAACTTTGGATTTTTAATGTTGTGGGTAATAAGTCTCGGTTTTTGAGCAAGGGTCGGTTTATGGCAATATTACAATCAAGTTTTGATTAAAACGATACGAGGGTTGTTGTGAGACATGCCAAATGTGGCGGAGGATTGGGGCGGTGAAAGAATCAAATATTAATGATTACAGCCCATTAATCAATTATTAATGGGTGGCTCATTACAAGATGTTGATGCGTGATATTAATGGTTGTCATATTATGTGTTTTTACAGGGGAAATCTTGACTCCCACTTGGCCTCTGCGCATAAACCTCCGCCGCCTGAAGAAGGAGCTCACGAATGTTCCGACTGTGGACAACGATTTAAAGTCAAGTCAAATTTGACGAATCACATGAAAGTACATGCTGACAACGGAAGTGGCAAGAGGTTTGAGTGCGAGTATTGCCCGAGTTCCTTTGGCAAACGTGTGAATCTCCGAAGCCATCTCAAGAGAAAGCATCCTGAAATGGTAGTGAGTGCTCCTGGAACTGTGAATCGTGCTGAAAGCAGCAGTAATTCTTCTGAACCTTTTGTCAATATCAACAACAATACCAAAATCAGGAATATTAATAATAACAATCTCAAAAGTGGTGAGCGAATTGTGGTGAAAGTTGAAAAAGACAGCAACAACATGTCGTACAATCCGTTGATGCCGCCATCGTCTGGAACAATGGCGACAGGGATGGACAAGCCTGTGAATAGTAGCAATAACAAGAGCAACAAGCCTGGAGGCAGTTTCAAGTGTGAACATTGTGGTCGTCTATTTTTGTTCAAAAACAATCTTAAGGCTCATCTCAGGACTCACACCCGAGATAAAAAGTATACCTGTGAAATTTGTGAAAAGTCGTTCATCTACAAAGAATCACTCAAGAACCACATGCTCTTGCATTCCAACGAACTGCCTTACCATTGTGATATTTGTGGTAAAAAATTTCGGGACCGATCAAACCGGAGAAAGCATGTCAAAAATGTGCACAAGTACATGTTTATGAACGGCGAAGTCAACTCTGGTGGCACACCCAACCCCAACTTCAACGGCCAGAGTCCTCTCAGCAGTAGTGGAGCTCAACCAGTCAACACTGCCAATAACAACAACAACAATGGTGCTTCGGAGCCCAAGAGAAAGCGTAACAATAATAACAAGAACAAGAATAGTCAAGGTGAAAAACCGAAAAAGAAGAAACCTGCAACATCAACTGTTGTTGGAGTCGGCCATGATAATAACGGTCATTCCGTCATTGTTACTTCAGGGACCGCCGGACATGACCAGGACCGAAAAGTCATTATGAGCCCAAAGCCCATGTCACCCCATCATTTGGAGTATTCGCAGCAGCAACAGCATTCATCAATGGGCGGAGTCATACCAGGGCCAGTGCAAGACATGCATGGACATTACAGGGACCAACTCATCAAGAGCGAGCCTGGAGAAATGGACATTTACGGTCGAAGTCAAAACGTCATAGTGTATCCAAAAATGAGCGGTTCCGCCGAAGGTCAAGGTCACTTGGGATACTTTCACTCCGAAGAAGTATACAACAGCGATCCATTACACCATCATCAAGGACCTGGTGGTTATATGCCGTTGGATGCAATGGGGTCCAGTTCGTCCCCTCCGGGCCCTGAGGCCACTGCAACAAGGCCTGGAGCCCTGTACGAATATGTTCATCAGCCGCAGCAGCAGCACGTGCGTGAAGAACCTGAACAGCTTCACGTTGGAAGCTTAGTCTACGGCTCTCCAGAGGCTGTTGGAGCTCAATACGGAAGTCACCCGAGTAGCAGTTATGGAGCTCCGGAATCGACGTACCATCACAGTCCTGCAGTCTCGCAGCACTTGGACCCTGCTCAAGAGCATCGGTACTGGTCGGTAGTACAAGACGGAAGTAATGGTGCCTCGACTAGTCTAATGGGTTCGACTGTCCCTGTAACGACTTACACCGATTCCACTGTAGCCTACGAAAGTCCCATTACGGCAGCTAGCAACGTACTAAATCATCCATCATACGGTGGGACGCCGGACGGCAGTGATGCTAACAGTAGTGGTATGTACTATAAAGACTTGGCTCAATTCGATTTTAGCTATTTGTGAAATCCCTCGGAAGGTGCATATTATTAATAGAAACCTGAAAGCACACTGCAACTGTGAACTTGATGGTCTCAAATAATAAGAGTTTGACCTGTGATGGTCTGAATTGGATACTCGATACGCAACGAAATATGGATGATTTGGATTGAGCTTTGTGTTTGTTCTTGTCTCGGAATTGTGTGTGCCGATTCGTGTCGTGAGTTAGTTGTATTTATCCAACTGTCATTCATGTATCTCTTAAAACTAGCTCATGTAAATACTTAATTGTCGTCAACTTGACTACAATGTATGTAGTTGAATAGTACTGTTGTCAGAGGGATCACAATTACTTGGCTAGTTTTATACAAAATACTAATGCTTCCTTATTCAGTGTTTCAAGTTTACCTAATCACAAGGGTATTTAGAGTTTAGAAAACGGCATTACAAAGACTTGTTGCAACTATGTAGCCTTTGAATCACTCTTCAATAACATTAGGTTAGACTCTGAATATTGCACAATATTATGCAGCCATGATGGCATTGTTTCATTGCATAATGCCTCTCAGGTAAACATGGTGCATTTCGTATATTTATTATTGTAAGCTCCAATCTCAACTTATCATGTATCAAATGGTAGCTGTTTGCGTGTAACTAATCACAAATCATGGATACGTATTGAAGGTGCAGGCTGTGAATGATGCGTGTTCTGTTTTCGGCCCAGTACTGTTGTAACGTTAATTTTACTTGGTAAGATCGAGAGCAATCCAATTATATGTATTTATAATTAACAGGATGAAGGCCTTGCTGTAATATATTTAAACATCGATCTTTAAAAAGTTATACTCAAAACCGTTGGTATTCTCAAATAGTATTCTCAATCTTGAATCTTGTTTGTATGCAACGATGTAAAATTCTTATGTAAAGGTCAATTGTTGCTACTTTGAGCTTGACCAATACCACACAACGTGTATGAAACGTACTTTGTTGTAAATATATAAATCGCGTTTTGGGATTCGTCCCTTTTATTCCTATCCTATGAAAGACATTTATGATATGCAATTCTCCACAATATTGCTAATTTTTGCAAATGTGAGGGATATTTATGTTTTTTATTCTTTATGTTGCTTAATAAGTTTAAGTAGGCTTGAAGATTCATCTACCTGTTTTTACCTGGATCAATCAGTTGAAGCAGGTTATAAAAAGTTATACGTCATTACTTATTCTTAATTGTAATGTTCAATCAAGGTGTCAAAAACACGTATGTTGTTATCGTCATAAAAATTTGATGCTCCTGTTCTGTTTCATACGTAGTACGTGCATGTAACTATTTCTACATGAAAGTATTACAAATGCTCACTTTTCTTGTTAATGTCATTGAATAGCAATCTCTAATATCGCTGGTAGAGGAGAGAAAAATCTGAAGAACTGTTCAAGTTCAAGATCTAAAATGTGTCTTTAAACGTGTGTATTGTCGCTGGATTTCATTAGAAAGTTTTAGATATAGATTTTGTGTTACGTTTTCGTGCTCATGTGTCGCTTGACCTGAGAATCAAATTTTCTCGGGACCTGACCAAATCTCGTTGAACTGGATAACAGTACTGAACACACTTCCATGTGTGAATCGTGTAAAATGTAAAATGAATTCTCTTTTGATGTTTGTTCGTAGTTTTATCTATTATATACTCGGTGGTATTCCATTTCGAAGAGAACGTAGATATCATATTTTTATTATTATTTTTAGCTGTAGGCAGCTCTTGTCTGATAGATGTAGCGTTTTTCGTAAATTAGTTAGTTCTTATAAAACCCTGTATCACAAGAATCTGTAGAGCAATAACTTTCTGTTCGCAAGTTTAATTGTTGATGAAAGCAATAAGAACAATATACGCGGAACGACTAATTTTTATTTTACTCTTACCTTCAAAAGAAACAGGAATTCAAAATAAATTTCTCCTCATAATCTGTCTCCGGTTGCGTTATCTTGAGAGGAAAATGTGCTAAACCTGATGTTTTTCATAAACGAAATTTCAAGAGACAGCATAACACAGCAGAATAGTGGAGCATAAATTATAGGCGATAAAGTCAGAAGGATTTAGGGATATGGTTAAACAAATAAGCCAAATCCTTTTTAGTCGAAGTTAATCATCACATGATCTTACTCTTCAGTTTGATCTGCTGCAGACAATTATGACGGCATAGTTAATCAATGGGAATCCCCATTTTTACGTGATTTCAGGAACCAAAATCAGAATGATCTTTCGTGTCTCCATTCCTGTTTCAAATTATTGTGCTAAAATCCAACTTCAGAGTTTTTAAGAAAAGCTCTTCCAGAATTGCGAGACTTATTACGTTGTTTATGGGCCTTGTTCGGTAAAATTAATTTTGGGCGTCAATTTCGGCAATCCACGGAGCAAAGATAAGCATTTCAGCAATGGCATTTGATGATATGAGCATTCAAGTGATTTTCGAGTGGCTACATCCGATCATGAGATCACCAATTTTTTTTAGTGCAAACAGATCCGCGAAGAACAAGATTGAATCCCAATATTTGTACCTGGAGCTCAGTTGGCAAAACTTGTAATCTTAAGCAGGTTAAAACATTGATTTATTTGTGAAGAGAAGATAAAGAATGGTCGATATATTTACAACACATTTTCTGCAAACTAAAGATTTTATCAACGCTGGCTCAAGCGCTATCACTGGATAAAGTGGCCATTCTACGGAAGTTGCCACTTTACGTGATCAACTTTTTCAAATCATGTCGAGACTATGCTTCAAAGCACAACTAAACGGGAAGTCCGAAACATTGCTAATTCTTCAGAACCGATTAATCTATCTAAATCAAACATTCGGATCACAAAGGTTATTTTGACTGATAAATAAATAGCGAATGGGGAAAAATGATTACGAGGTAAGAAAACTGAATTGCAAGTCACAAATGGTCGCATTTTGCAGTGGTCATTAACGAAAAACGTTATAATGGCAGGTACCATTGCGTTCAATTGGAAGTTGGTGGCTTTGTGGTTAGCGGTCTTAACGGCTGCAACCGCTCTAAGGCCCATAGCTGAAGACCCTGAAGATCCGAAAGATCTTTTCAGAGAAACTAAGCTCCAGAGAGGCATTCCGAAATACAAGCTCCCGACCAATTCTTTGATTCCTAGTCACTATTCTTTGGAAATTCAAGTCATTTTGGATGAAGCCGATGGCAGCGACTTCAAGGCCAAGGAATTTACTGCTCTTGGAAAAATTGCTGTTAATTTCCAAGTTAACCCGCAAGATGATATTTCAGAGATCGTTTTGAACGCTGTTAACATCACGATTCCAGATGAAACTAAAACTGAGGTAACCATGAGTTTTATGAATAAAATACAGCAGCTAATAATGCCAAGTTTCTAATAAGTTTTTTGTCAGATTTTTCATATTCAAGCGGACGGCAGTGAAGTTAAGGTGCCACTGCGAGCAAACAATAGCCATGTCAAGGACACTACGCGGGAATTCCTGATAATTTACCCTGACTCCGCGCTCGAAGCGAATCAGAAATACCGGTTGGTCATCGTATACGAAGCATGGATTATGGAACCTGAACGGCTTATGGCTGGGTTGTATCGCACATCCTACATTGACGAAAATGGCGACCAGCAGTACGTTGAACAAAGTATTTCCTGTCTCCTTAAAGCATCAAATTTTGTACATAACTGTGATTGATGTCCCATTAGATGGCTTGCAGTCACCGATTTCGAAAGCGTGGATGCCAGGAGGATGATGCCATGTTTCGGTAAGTACGCTTCAACCGTATTCGCTAAAATTTGATCACCACAAAATATTTACATGAATGGCCTTTTTATTCTCAATAGACGAGCCTCACCTGAAAGCAACTTGGCAGATCACTGCAATCCACAGGGAAAAGTACCGCGCGCTTTCTAACTTCCACGAAAAAACAGTTACTCCCGGGTAAGAAAATTAATTGCCTGTTTTCAAGTTTTACAAAAATCCTTAATACTTATATAATCTACCACTGAATTACATGTAGTGCACCGTTACCCGGATGGAAAACCACAGAGTTCAACACCGACCTTGATCAACCTTTGTCAACTTACCTTGTCGCCTTATGTGTATCGAACTACGAAGCGCACACAGCGGACAGTAGTATTTTGAATAAACCTGTTAAAAGCTGGGGACCTCCGCCTTTAGTGCAACCCGCAAATTCGGAAAATACAGCGGACTGGGTGGCTAAATGTAAGAATGCATATACTTCAGTTTGAAGCTTTACAGGTTGAGCGGCTACTAGAATTTTAATTTTTGCAGTAATCAAAGCATTCGAAGACAAGCTTGGTCAAGAATATACTTTCCCCAAGATGGACTCCATTGCCTTGCAAGACTTTAGCGCCGGTGCTATGGAAAATTGGGGCATGAATACTTACAGGTACTAGTCTAAATTTTGTATTGTTGTATTCGGCAATATCACAAGGCTTTATAATTCTCTGGTGCGTTAGAATTGTGCGGATTCTGTTCCTCACGGGTGAAGGCACTTGGGACGACAAATTCCGTATGACCAATACAATTTCTCATGAGGTATATCAGCCACCCGAATATTTCAGGGCTTTGAAATACACAGAAACGGTTTAAAAAACAACTTTTTTCAATAGCTTGCCCATCAATGGTTCGGTAACTTGGTGACCATGAACTGGTGGAGTGAAATCTGGCTCAACGAAGGCTTTGCGACCTTCATGTCAAACTGGGGAGTCCACGCGTTTCAACCTGGATACCAGCAAAAGGATTGGATTGTAATCGACTCAGTGCAATACGCTTTCCTGGCCGATGCAAGACCAACGACACATCCTCTGAACCTGGTCACCTTGAATACACCCACAGAAACCCGAAATGGCTTCACAACCATCTCATACGACAAGGGCGCTTCCGTCATTCGTATGGTCCACCAGTTCCTGGGCGAAGCCGCTTTCTGGACAGGAGTCAAACAGTACTTGCAGGACAAGTAAGCCTCTCACAATTAATTTTTTAAATTAATGCAAAAGTTTAAAGATTGTTTTTTTTGTTCCACAGCAAATACTCCAACACTAAACAAATAGATTTGTCTACAGCGTTACAAGGTGCTGCCGTTGCTGCTTCAGTTGAACTACCTTTGAAAGAAGGTACCACCGATGTACATTACAGCGTGGACGAAATTCTTAACACTTGGACTGTAAAGTCCGGATTCCCGTACGTAACTGTTTCTGAAGGGCCCGGAGTGAACGAAATTATCTTCAGCCAGAGCAAGTTCAAGAGCGACGGTACTTCAGACCCAGATCCAGCATGGATTATTCCCGTGACCTACAGAATAAGTACTAACCCTTCGACCACTGTTTGGCTAACAACTGTAACCAGAAACAAGACGGAAAGGCAGGCTTTAAGTCAAACCGATTATTTGATCGTCAACCCAGAACAGCATGGTGAGAAAGTGTTCTCAGTTCAAAATTTAATGGATTCTGGGATTTCTGAATTTCTGTTTTTTATTGCTTGGTCAACTCAGGATACTACCGCGTCAAGTACAGTGAGCCACTGAGGAAGCGAATCTACGAAATCGACGCCACTACTTGGATCGACTCGGTGGAGGATACCACCCGAAGCGCTATTATTGACGACATCATGAACCTTGGAGTTTCTGGTACGTTCAGAACGTGGTTTTTTCATGTATAGAGATTTAAAAAATTTCAAAAAACATTAACTCTAGGCCACTATGAGGATCTTCCGCAGACCCTTTGCATTCTGAAGAAACTCAAGGGGGACAAATCATACTTCCCTTGGTATTCCGCGTTGACCAATTTGGCAAATGTCAACCGAATGTTAAGCCGCACTGGAGCATATTACAACTACAAGGTATAGCTAAAAACTCAAGTCAAAAGTTTTGCAATAATTTTTAAAACCTAAACGAGATTTTATCTTTCAGAAATTCATGATGGGGATCATGACTGACTTAAGGAGTTTGACATTCGAGAAACAAGCTGGCGAGGAGGATACCAACCTCATGGACACTGTTTTCCTCAGAAATCGCATGGTGGAATGGCTCTGTCGTTTCAGGGATGCTGACTGCGTTAACCATGCCCAAACGGTTGTTGGCGAGTGGATGAAAGAAGGTGGTGAAAGACCGTAAGTTTATTACGTGATCGATCTACTGTAGATTAAAATTCTGAAAAGCTAAGTATTTATTTTTTCTGCTAGCCACCTTGAGCAACCTGACCTTCGCCCTTACACCTACTGCACCGCCATGGCCGAAGCTGACAGTGAAAGTGCTTCAGTGCTGGAAGGACTTACTCTGAAGTACAAGGAAATGAAGTTCGAAACCGACAAACTTAATATGGCTAAAGCTTTCGGCTGCTCTCTGAGAACTGACTTCATTACGCAGTAAGGCGATTTCGAGTTAACTGCTGTTCACAGTTATTTGGTCCTTACAAAATACCATATTTGCAGCATTCTCAACGACACGCTCAACGGAAGCGGCGAAAACAGTTTGAACAAGACCTTGAGCAACGCCCACAAGCTCGCTGTGTTCCAGTCTGCCGTCACAAACCCCACCGCCATTTACACCGCCTTCAATTTCGTCCGAGAAAACGTTGTCGATATTGTCAACCAGTAAGCACTTCAAATTTACCTTTACACTTTGACTTCTGAATTTAATTCACATTGATTTTCATTTTTAGCATTGGAAAATCAGCATTCGCTTCAATCATCTCCAGCGCAAGTACTTACCTGTACACCACCACTGAAAAACGTTGGGTAATGATCCTGAAGGCCTTGTAAAAAATATCAGTTTGATTCATATTTCACAGCATTATATTTATTTTTTTGCAGCTCGAAACTTTGCTGCAAACTCATGCTGATTTGCTTCAATCCGTGAGGTCTTCCATCATTACCTCCATCAACAACATTCAGGCCAATGTAAATTGGCACACCCGATTCTACCAGGACTACAGAAACTTCTTCATGAATCATGAAACTATTTGTCCACCAGGAATGTAATCGGGTCCTGGAATCCACTGCTTGAAATTCGCAATTCAAGTAACTTTGTAAAGAGCAGGAGGAGAAAAGTGCAATAAAAGAAACATCTGATTTTGCTAATTGAATTTTTTCTAGTGAACGTTTTTTAGAGGCATAGAATCACTGAATGACATTTAATTATACATCATACAGCGCCAGTGAACAAAGGACAAAAACGTTGTAGTTACAGTAATGCAGGCTGCCTCTTCAGTTTTAGCTGTCCTACTGTTCATTTATCTGTTAGCCAGTAGGAGACAGATTTACCTCAAAGGCAAATGCTGTTATCGGTATTGATGACTATTGACGCTAATTCATAAGCTCCATCGTCCAGCTATTTGAAATCATCATCACAATATTTTTGTATTCATGTGTATTACTAGCTTGGCAGAAGCAAGCCAGAGTACCTGGAAATGTTGACTTGAAATTTTGAAGCGGCTATTTTCTGTGGGAACAAAGAAAGTCATCATTCTCATCACAGTGTGTAGCAGACAAGTGTTTTTCAGTTGAGATCTATAAGTTCAGTATTTTTTCCGTACTCATCTCAGTCAGTTGCAGGTTCGAAAAAATTAATCAGTGTAGAAATTTTGAAGCAAAACAAGATGCCGTTTATTTGCACAATTTGCACCGGCTCATTGGAAAAAAATCCGGACGACCCAGCGGCTTTTCCAGGAGCTGGATGCCTTTCTTGTGGACACGTATTTCATCAATTTTGCATCGAAAAATGGCTTGCATCGTAAGTTGACAAATATATTGTCCAAGATCTTCAAATTTTGAATGAATAATCTGAAATATAAATTTTTTACCTCTTGTCCTTTTTTTGCTTCCAGAGGATCGGAAAAATTATGTCCAATGTGCCGGAAGGCAGTTCCCGAAAGACACTGCCTCTCACTCTTTCATGACTTTGAGGAACCATCCGTGTTGCTATATCCAAGTGTACCAACGAGGTGAGACAATTTCGTTATTAGAAGCAACTTCTGGTTCTTGTGAAATACATTTCATCAATTGACCTTGTTTTGTTACTGTTTTTAGTGACTTGAAAGCAGCTGAAGAACGAGAGGCCGACATGCAGAAAAAACTGTCCGCAGCATTAAAGGAGCAAAAAGCATTGAAGCAAAAGTTTAGAACGGCGCAACATGAAATTAGGGGTTTAAGGAGGGATCTGAAAACTGTTCACGCCGAGAAACTCACGGTGACACATAAATTTTTAAGTGCAAAAGAAGAAGCAAAATACTGGCAGACAACAAATACACAATCGGAGGAGAGAATAAAAAGTTTGGAGAAAAAGATACACAATCTGGAGAGAGCAGCGGAGAGACCAATAGGTGCCAAAGTCACACCGGTTCCTAAAATGAAACCCTCGGCCACGGTAACCAGCAAAACTCCCAGTGAATCGCCAGCTCCAACCGTACCTGCAACCAGTAGAAGCAAGAATGTGGCAATGAAAGCGGTCCCCGCGGACCTTCCGAAACCGAAGACCACAACTGCATCCGCATCAACGAAGGCCAGCGCTAGTCGCAAGACCGGGGGTCAAACCAGCGCTTAGGCCATTGCGAAAACTCAACAATTCTGATGCTATAACCAACTATTGATTTTAAGTATTCTCGGTAACCTGTGAAGTAGTTCGCTTCTTTGAATTTTCATTCTAGTTTTTCCTTGCTCAAGCCTGGAGGACAGTGTATTATTATTGAGCACTTTTCGTACAAACTTATGTAACGTATTCCATTTTAATTTCGGTAAACAGTTTTCGTAATATCGCTTTCGATTCGCAAAGATAATTGTAAACACCAAAATGTTCAGACAGTAAAAGTATTTCAAAAATACCCGAAAGAAATTTTTGCAAAAATTCTGGCAAACGATCAGGGAAGAACAAGAGAAAGTTCGGATAATTGGTTGAGGCCGTCGGTAAGGAGCTATCGCCCACTCGACCAAAACAAACTCATTCCTTGCATCTCACGTGTGCGTCTACGAATCCAAAGTTTTACAGTATATAGCTCCGGCAAAATTCCTTCTGAAATTCTGATTTGGTGGATTTAAATTACTTGTTAAATTCGGTATATTGAATGTATTTAACTTCTTCAGCTACGTCCTGGTGAAATCAGTATTTATTGAGCTCCGAAATGTCAGGAGCCGCACGTGTGCAGGTAAACAACCGATACAAAGTTTACCGTCCTTAGTTAGGTTAAATATACTTTGTAAACTAATAAACTTTTAAATTTTGTGTTTTCTAGCAATGGATGACTTTCAGTCGGTCTTGGTGGCTTTTTGATGCCAAATGGCAAGATCCATTCAAAGCAGCACCAATCCTGTCCACCTACTTGAAAGGTGCCCACAAACCAATATACTTTGGCGGGCGTAAGTAGTTTCCGATAAAAAATTGAGCTTCAAGTGTTAATCATTCTCGCTAATGGGCTTCAATTGCGTTTTGGTTTTGCAGAGGACTGTGGAGACCATGTTGTAGTCATTAACAGTAAGCACATTTCCCTTCGGGCCGACGAATGGTTCTACAGAGTTTACTTCCATCATACCGGTTACCCGGGTGGAGCTACGTACACCCAGGCATGGGAGTTGCACAAAAAGGATCCTACTTTAGTAAGTAAATCTTCAAAACAAAGCTGTAATTTTACGACTGGAGCAATTAGGAACATGTTCGTTTGCTAATTCAAAACTGGGGATTTTTACAGATCATTTACAAAGCTGTCTACAGAAATTTGCGGCCAAATTTCCCTAGACGGCATCGAATGGCTAGACTACACATTTATCCTGAAGATGATATGCCAGAGACCATCAAAGGCAATATTACCGACCAGATTCCGAGACTACGGGATGTGCCTAAGCCAATTACCGAGTACTCTAAGGAAGAAATTGAAAGGTTCCCGAAATTGTTCGATTACCCCGAAGACTATGTCCTAAAATGAGTACATGCAGTCAAAATTGTTGTCGGTAGTGTTTTATATATTTTATGTTCTGTGTAGCTGTTTGACTCAATAAATTGCAGTTGCAGCCCCATTTTCAGATCTTGTGAAGATGTTTACTGGTCATAGAAATCCAGGAGGAATCATTGAGCTCGAGCGCGCGAATGTCAAATTGTGACCATGTAAACAGACAAAAATCTGATGCAAACTCGAAACACGTGTGTATTCAGAATTTCTATAAATTTTGCGGCATTTCTTATATTATTGCATATTGACAACCAGCATTAAGTATGACGCTAAAAATCTAACGTCTTGGCTGAGCTGAACGTAGTGGCAAATACCAAATTGCTCATGGACGAGTGATGAGCTAACACCAATACGTTCAACCGGTTCAGTTTTTCAAAGGTTTTCGTAATGACTTTGCTGACCATTTTGAGATTCGTCCGGGATAGGAAGCATTGCATGCTGTATTACAATGGCTTCAAGAGAGCTATGTCAATCAATATCGTGAGTTAAACTCTTACATGTTCATTTGATTATGATCCTGAGCCTGGAGAATGGGTTGATTGAATATCTGTATACTTTTCAGTCGGAGGAAATCAACCATACTATGAAAATAGCAATTGAACAGAAATGGAGTAAGCATGTCTACGGTTCAGCTAAACTACCGGTCGCCCCGAACCAATCTGCTAAAAAGAACATGTATGTCCTGTCCATGTTCCCGTATCCTTCAGGTCGGTTGCACCTCGGTCATGTCAGAGTGTATACCTTAGGAGACGTAATTACGAGATACAACAAACTTCAGGGACGAGAAGTAAGTTAACAGCCGGCCCACGGTCACCTCAGTCTACCCAATCTGGATGCTATAGCGCTTCTTTGGTTTACAGGTTTTTCATCCCATGGGATGGGATGCGTTCGGCCTTCCTGCGGAGAACGCTGCAAGAGATAAAGGAGTTGACCCGGCTGAATGGACTCGGTCCAATATCATCACAATGAAAGACCAGATTGTGAACATGGGATGCCTTTACGACTGGGAAAGTGAATTGGCAACTTGCGACCCCGAATATTACCGTTGGACTCAGTGGCTGTTTTTGGAATTGTTCAAAAAGGGATTAGCTTACAGAAAGAAGGTTTGTGGCACTCATTTCGGTCATTAATTTTAACTCAAAGGCAGCGGATTTCATACTATTTTTGTTTTTCATAGGCTTTTGTTTTCTGGGATCCCGTTGATCAGACAGTATTAGCTGAAGAGCAGGTCGACAGCCAAATGCGGTCATGGCGCTCAGGAGCTATAGTTGAGAAGAAGCTGCTGTCTCAATGGTTCATACGGACGACAGAGTTTGCGAAAGAATTGAAGGAAGGGTTGGATGCACCTGAACTCAAAGAAGGTTGGAGAGACATCATCGATCTGCAAAAGCATTGGATCGGCAATATAGCAGGATACTACGTAGACACCGAAGTTTTTGTTGATGGACGGCAAATAGATGACCACATTAGGCTCTGGGTATCCTCTCCAGAAGTTATGCAAACCGCCCGTTTTGCGATACTTCGTCCCGATCACTATCTAGTCCAAACCACTAATGTAGCAGAAACTTTCGGCAACGGCATCAAAAGAATGACATTCTGTCTTCGGAATCCTCACAACAACAAACTTCTACCAGTATATATAGGTGATGTTGAAACATCGCCAATTGTTCCCGAGTCTTCTGATTGTAGAGTAGATGAAGTTCTATCTGGCGACCAATTTGCTGAAGTTAGCGTTAATGATGAAGCTATGGAAATGTTTCGGGATATTCTCCACAACCCAAATGTAAGCCGCCTCACCTTTTCTTGTATTAGCGTGTACGTGTATAAAATGAATGAAGGCGCTCATTTTATGCTTGTTTTGACAGAAAACGCCGGTGAAAGTTGCAAACGATGCTGTCGTCCGCTGTTCAAGTTTAAAGTTACGAGATTGGCTTGTGTCGCGACAGCGTAAATGGGGAACACCGATCCCTGTTGTGAACTGCAATGATTGTGGGACAGCGACTGCAGTAAATGAATCGCTACTTCCTTTCACAACCAAAACAGACCTCAGCGGATTAAGTTGCTCTAATTGTGGTTCTTCGAAAGTCACAGCAGAAACTGACACACTCGATACATTCTTCGACTCCTCGTGGTATTTTTTCCGGTACTTGGACAGCCAGAACAGTAACGCTATCTTTGATCCTAAGAAAATAGAGAAAGCAATGCCTGTCGACGTATATATTGGTGGAAAAGAGCATGGTAAGCAACAATATCGCATTATGTTTACCTGAAATTGGCTGTTGATTTGTAATTTTGGTTTTCCAGCATGCTTGCATCTATATTACGCACGGTTCATGACCCGTTTTCTTCATCAAATCGGTTTGTCTAATGTCCAAGAGCCTTTCAAAACCTTGATTCCAATTGGTATCGTCAAAGGAGAGTCCTATCAGATTCAACGAACTAAGAAATATTTGACCAAAGATGATGTAACGCAAGGTCAGATAATAACTCTAAAATTGGATGATGTACACTTCCATCGAAGTGTGCTCTCACAATCATGATTTATTTCCCACAGATGGCAACAAATATGTGGATAAGGAGTCCAGTTTACCTGTAGTAAAAGTATGGGAAAAAATGTCGAAGTCAAAACTAAATGGGGTGGACCCTGAGAACGTCATCAAAGAATATGGGCTTGATTTAACTAGGCTATTAAGTATGGCTGATGTCGCGCCTACATCGGCGAGGAAGTGGACTGACGAGCGTAAGTTGGCACAATTGTTTCTTGATATATGATGGGGATGTGTCTGCTCAACGGATTTCAATGACCCATTTCTAATGCTTTGCAGAATTCGGAGCTTACTTACAGTTCCAAAGAAAACTTTGGATGTTGACGGGCTATTTTGTAAAGTGCAAGGAAGATCCGGGATTCGTGGTCCGAGATGCAGATGATTGGGTGAACCATGAACAAAAGTACTTTGAGTTGCGAAATGAATGCTTGAATGCTATCATCTTTAATTACAACGTTACCTATCAGATGAATGTGATCGTCACAAGACTACAATCTCTAGTGAATGACATGCTGGTAAATTTGGTTTCGTTTTGCATCACTCTAAAAGCTTAACATACTGGATTCAGGATTAAGCTCTAATGAATTTTATTACAGAAAATACCGAGAGCCCATTTGAGAGACAGCATTCAGGTTGAACGGGCGTTGGGAATGCTGATCATCAGTTTATATCCGATTGTGCCTGCATTCTGCGCAGAGTTATGGAATCAGTTTCGAGACGTGGCTTCATTCACACAAGGCGAATTTGACCTGGTATGTTTAATATCTGGAAGGCTTGATTTAACAGTTAAAAACTGAAATTGTATTCGAGTCAGATTCCATGTGAACTTTTTGTGGGCTTTTTGTGCAACTTCAAACTCTCTTTCTCGCCTCATGTCTTTTGTCGGTTCATAAAAACTAAAGTCAATTTCTATTTTTCAGGATAAACACGTCTGGCTCCAGAAATTCCCTACCGTCGACCCCAACTTTGGATGCGATCTCATTGTAACTGTCGATCGTGGAAAAATTGGTTCACCAAGAGTTCCCATGGAACAACTAGTCAACTTGGATGCAGAAACGGCATTAGAAATTGCTTTCGAAGATGAAGCAGTAGCCAAAACTTTCTCCAGAGAGCATTGTAAAATAGTACATTTTGCTGTAGACAACAACTATCGAGCTATTCTAAAATTAAGGAATCTAGCCGCAACTTCTCCACCAGAGAAGAAAAAGAAACGTAAAAAAGAAAAAGAAGTACAGGCTCAGTAGGAATAAACTTTTTATTTGTTATTACAAAATATTGATAGTGTTTGTGTTGAAGCCTGGTACATTAACGGGGCCTTTAAATCCGTTATCAGGCATATTTTCTATTTTTTCAATGTAACTTCGGGGCAGTTTGTTCTCCTTGGCACCGGTCAAGATGACATGTTTGTAGATCCATGACGGTATAAGGTTTTCAGCGCCATACGTACTGATGGCTGTCGATCGAGTTTCGTTGGTTACAACGTAGACTGCACACTTGTAGATTTTGTTGTGAGGTCCAATAATTGGCATTTCAACTCTTTGATAGATTTTGGATTCTACCCCTTCTTGCCTAGAAGTTACAAGGTGTATCAAGGTCAAACACACATAAATCATTAGTTGGATGGCATAAGACTAATCAGCTATGGAATTTTGTACATACCTATCCAAGTCGGGTAAATCCGAGCTTTGCAATCTCCAAACAACTCCATACACTTCCGCTTCCATATCTGGTATGATGTTGGCAGCTGATCCTTTCCATGTTTTTGAAGGGCCCGTTCCGAATTCCAGCTTGTAGCCCTAAGATACCAAAACACGGTCTTCGTCAATGGATCTTCGAAACGTACAAGGGTAGCTCGTAGCGTGTAGGAACTTACCTTTGCCACACCGACGGCTTCAAACATCGGGTTTTTGGCACTCGCCTGGAGTCTTCTGGCTAGCAGGTTGCTGCCATAAGCGAAATAGTAGAAGAAGCCTTCTGGCAAGTCTTCGTTAATATTGTCCATAGCGTTGCTCAGTGAATCGACTGTTATCAACGAAATCAGAAATCCAGCAAACAAATGGAGCTCAGCTCGCATTCTCAGGCAGACTAAACTAAAATGAGAGGTTCAATCCTGCTGGGATCGTTTCTGTAGAAGATGCTCTGCAACTCTTTTAGTGAAGGCTCAATGGAAAATTTTGAATCCCGGATAAGAACTGTACTGAAGAACAAAACCGGTTGCAACCTTCAGGCGTACGAAAAGAGATAATTCACATTCTGAAATGGCCAATGGTCAAGTATGACATTTGAAGATTATGACATGCTATCTTACGTTCATGACCATATCACCTGTATATTAGGCTAACTACTTGAATGCATGCAGAATCGTGATGCACATTGCTGCTGCACTTTACGTCAAGCAAAACAGCTGTTTGGCGTGTTTGCAAAATGCATGTAGCGAGAAGGGAAAGTTGACGGTGTCCAACTTAAGCCGTTCATATTCGTATGGTAAGAGAACTATAGTGAGAACCAGTTAAGCGGAACATGGAGATGCGCTCGTCTTGTTTCGGACTCGACAATAGGCTACCTGTTCAGACGAGCTCCTCACATCCAAGCCGTGATCGTCTAGTGGTTAGGACCCTGCGTTGTGGCCGCAGTAACCCAGGTTCGAATCCTGGTCACGGCATTGATTTTTGCTCGGTTCGTTTTTGGTTTATCATTCAAATATATTTTAACCAAGCGGTAGGTCATCAATTTTGTACTTTTAAGATCTAGTCTGAAGCCAATATATGTGATGGGTCAAGGTACAATTTATGCATTAAATATTACATACTCGATTATATACAGAATTACCGTCGTTAAATTTAAGCTTCATCGCTTGACACAGCTTCAATGGAAGGTCACTGCGTTTCTTTCTTGCACATTATGCCAGAGTGTCCGAGATCAATCATGATTTACTTATATTGCAACTAGTGCAAAAACTTGCACTTACATGATGATGCCAGAAAAGGAAAATGCTGCAAAGTTACATCATTGCCAAAAACTGGCTCACTTAAATGTTGGCGTAGGTCGCAGGCAAGTTTCGCGAATCTATAGCAATTATCTTATTACCGCCACTTATATCTGATGCATCGTGACTGTGGCTTAAAAAAATGAGATAATTTTGGAAGAGTTGCACAACCTTGAACCTGCTTGATTTGGTAGAATCTCCATCCACGAACGACTTTATAAATTGTTTTTGGAAGGGCTGGCATTAAAGACAATAAGTTATAATTCGTCTGGTACTTTTTCGTTATATAGAGCAGACAAGCCCAGGATATGAACAAATACGAAATGGCGGAGGCTGTAAAAAATGATAACGTTTTTATCTATTGTCTCAAACTTCTGGAAAATAATGACCGAATTAAATGCATGATTCTGTCATAATGTTCATGTTTGTTATTCGCAGCAGCAACCAAGTTTGAAAAAGCTGTAAATGTGAGAGAATGGCCAAGTCTCCGCAGCCAACAGGGAAACTTGGTTCAAAATTACAAAATACCAAAAAGCAAGAAGAAGCAGCAGCAGCAAAAATCATTAGCCAGGTGAACCTCCAGTCTGAAAAACGAAGCATTATTACAAGATTTGGCTGGTGGACAGAGGATACATTAATGTTTTGGCCGGTCCATATATCACACATGAACAACCTTGGAGAAATGGTTGGCGGACGGGGAAAATAGATGTTCCTTGAACATTGTCAGTAGGAAAGAAATAGAGGAAGAAAAAAATAAAGAAAGCTTATAAGTCATAAGTTGATTACTTTTAGTGGCGGACAAGAGGATGATCCACGTTCCTGTGTAATTATGTGTGGGAAGGATAAGTGAGGTAGCGTATGGCATGGACAAAGTACGGTTCGGGATTTATCGAGTTTGCGTGCGTGTTCAGCTTACCTGTCCTAGACTCAAGTTAGTTGAAACATCTGTCCATGTTGTTAACTTTTCAAGGCTTACAGTGGGGATTTATGTAGCTGTGTTATGTAACACTTTTGTGGATTACTCGGCTTAAATCTCTTCCGACAAGTAGCTTCGACACAATACATTATGGATGGAAGGAAGGAAAGAGTCGAGTTAAAGTTGCTCGAGTCGGAATATTTTCTCTCAGCAGACGTAATTATATAGCGAGACTCTATCTACGGCCTCTGGGTAAAGGTGTGCAGATCCTAACGACTTTCCGTCAAATCTCTATTCAGCCAACTTTTGTTGATTGCTTCGACTTTGGCCCGCCGTTCTTGTCAAATGGCTTTGCGCCAACAATCAAAGTGGAACCCGATTTACAACTTTAAAGTTCCATGGGCCGTTAAAGGTCCTGGTAGAAAACAATTTCTTGATCAATCTTAGTAAAGGTTTAAAATTCTGCTAGCTTTAGCAAAGAACATTTTGCTCGAAATTCGCCTACAAAAATTACAGTGAAAGCAGCAGTCTCACAGGCTACAATGAATCCATTAATTAAAGGATTTCCGACATAACCGGCTTTGATTCATTCAGAGACAGGCAGGACTATGTGGTACTTTTGCTGTTGAACCGAGGCTACGTTTGTATTCATGTTTTCAAGTTGACTGACAAGGTGTTGGACGGAAAGATGGGTTGACATCCAGGAAGATTAATACGAAAGTTGCGTGTTACGCGTACATCATGTGAGTATGTGCAAATGTTGTTATTTCAGAGCCAAAAGGGATGAAATGTCCTGGAGAAACGCTTCGGCGGTCGTTTGTTGTTGGAGAGATTTTCCTGCTGGACAGGGCCATAAATTCAGCGGGGATTAAAACTACTTGGAGTTATATACAGCAAGAGAATGTAGGAAAGCGAGTCTTTTGGTAGGAATTTCCTGCTCTGGACAAGAAGAAGAGTCACTCATTATTATGATGTGCATGGATGACTGCCTTAATTTGATCATGACGAGCACATGAAGGGAAAGTATTAAAAGCGCATTATTATTGTTCGTGGACCGACTATAGCCGTGTGTCCGCCTTTCCATCCAGCAGCCATTACTCAATGTAAATAAATACATAAATCTTGCCGTTGTTGAGGAAGCAACAAGAGCCCTACAAACGGAAGGCACAACGAATCGGCTTGACGAGACCTGCTGGAAAAAGATGGATTGTTTGTAACCGTGCTAATTTATTATGTAATTAGGGGAAGAAGGAAGTGTGTGAAAAATTAAGCGATTCCAGTCAACTTGACCTCCTGTCAGATTCGTTGGACGATCTATAGTAGAGCCAAAATATTAAGAGAAAAGCTTATCATAAAAATGAAACCGAAAAGCACTTCAGTGCCTCATAATCTCTGCTGTATAAAAGCTCTTGCTATATTTTAATTTTGCAGAACCTAAATCTGGGTTGACATGGTAAAAGCCTTGGTAAAAACGACTAGTTCTGTAGAAGCGACACTAGATGGCTTGAGTTGACTTTCCCAAAAATTCCCAATAGTGCTTTTATATTTTCCTAGGAATTTCCGATGGTCGCACACATTTTAAAAGTGCGGTAGATGTACGCATTAATTATCTCGGTAAACAGGATGAGCTTAAAAGCGGGAACTCATGGTTTTACACAGAAATGCGTTATCTTGACTGCTATCAAATTGCCTTACGAGCTCGGTTATCGCAGTTGTGGTATTTTTATATGACAGTTTGTTGGGTACGCGCTATATACAGGTCCACGTTGAAAGAATTGGAGTCTGCCACAAACGCATGTTGTTATATGGAACTATGTTTGAAGGTAGAATGGAAACCAGGGGATTCTGCAGGCCAAAATTGGGCTCCGACAAGATTGAGCCTTTTGCGATAGTTACGGTTCTGCACATGGGTTAATTGAAACACACTTTTTGTCTCTTTTCTCGTTGGGATGGTTGATGCCAGAACGTGCATTAGAATTCTCTCGGCTTTTGCGAAGACCAAATATTTTACGACATTGAAACTTTTTCATGTTTCCAAGCGCCGAGCGATGCAATCAAAGGTGAGAATAAAATCATCATAAAATGAAGGGAATCGGGCAGTAAAAGTTGCACGAATAATTAATTTGGACAGTGTTTGTTTCAATGACGACACTGGATCGGAGAGAGCGCTTCTCCGGATTTTATTGAGGAAAGTTTAAAAACAAATCCAGTTCAATTCAGGAGACCGAGACATGTGAGACAAAAAATAAGTTGGAATCTTTCTGGTAGACTTCACACTTGAGCTATTGTCCAGGTCCAGTTAGGTGTTGAAAAGATTCTGGCTGGATTGTTGGAGTTGTGTGTTGAGGTTCTAACAAGATGACGGAATCGCACTAAAATATAACGGTACGTCTGAACATGGCAAGTCTGTGTATTGTGTTTGAAGAATCTGGCTAAGCCACACACATTACTTGAGAAAGCAGTCAAGGCCGGGGCATGACATGTTCCCTGTTGTCCGTATGCATATATGTGTGTAAGTGGTGCAAGTCTTTTAATGAGGGAAAGGTTTTACGATGCCGAAATCACGAGTTAATGACTTGAAGATATTCCCGTCCCAAGTCGAACATTATTTCCCGAACAAACTCCATGGCAGCAATTTCGTGTTTAACATGCTCCAAGAGTCTTATGTAAGGAAATGTCGCTGGAATGGCCCGGGAGTAATTTCATGAATTGTGAAAGAAAATTAGATGAGTCTGCTGTAGAAGGAGGATGCCACCACAATTGTATTCAAACTGGATTAGCAGGCAGCATTAAATTGTGTTGACGCCATGTTTTTAAATCAGTTGTTAGATGCTCTCTGTTAGTCAGTTTTAAAACCGGCTGTAACAGTATACAATTGTTGTGGGAAAAACAGCTTTGGGTTTTTATTTTCACGTGGCCCTTGACAATGGCAACTCTTTACACCTGTGCGAGAGCAAACTCTTTTTCTCGTTGATCGGATATTCATACAGATTTTTAGTGCACTTGATGAAATGCTAGTAAACTGGGAGACAAGTTGGTCAGACATGTTTGTGTGTGTGAAATCGCGGGAAAAGCGTATTTGGATGCGTGTAATGATGATTGTAATGAAGATTCGTTCGGAACTAAGTGGTCATAAAACAAGTAATAAATATCAGCTTTTAATAGATGCAGAAAAGATTATGCGTTTACTTTTCCCTGGAAAATGCCTTCTTGTTAAACAGTAAGTGCTTTTAAATTGGGGAAACAGGCCAACGTGTTCTTGAACTATTCTCCAGCGAAACCGGACTTGATTAGTGTGCATAAAATTCTATGCGGTATCTTTACTAAAAAGTTTCTCCTGGAGAATATATACTGGCGGCGTTCCTGGCTATCAGCGTAAATTAATGGACCGAAATCCAAGTTTTATTGACGTAAAATATGTCGTAAAAATCAGGACGAGAATTCATTAACAAATAGATATATATGCTTGATGTAGGCAGACAGTGCAGTAAAATGGGTGCGACAAGGGTGAGAATGCAACATGCCATCGTCGTCGTCGTCGGCTTTTACATTTATCAAGCCTTTTGACTGATAAATGCACTCGCCTGAGAGAGTAACTTTGATAGCGCTATATAATTCGGTTTAGTTTTAATTAAAAGACGAAATTCAAGCTCCCCGTTTTTGATCTCCTCTGTGAAGCTTTCACCGCGCCTAAAAGTTTATTGAAGTTTTTGAAAGAGTACTGTAGTCAACAGGAAGGTTATTAAATACCTGAAATCTTCAAAGGGACAAGTCATTATTGGGAAACCGTTTGCTGGGTATGTATGGAAGCATGAACGACATTTTATATCAAAAGATATTCGTGTTGTGGTTTTTAGGGTTGCTGTGTCTGCGTATGTACGTTGTTCAAAAAATGGGACAAATAAAGCCACTACATCCTACCGCTGTTTTTTACACAGAGATTAGATTTTTGCTATATGTATTTAATTGGGCCAGCTATGGAGTTGCATGATATTCTGAGGATAAACCAATGATAGAGAAAGGGTGAGAACAAGAACCACAGATGCAGATTACTTACAAATGCCACTTATGTTGCTGATGAATTTACAGGCAAAGACATTTGACACTAACGTTGATATCATCTGTAACAGAACCGCAGTATCCTGCCTGTGTAACTTGGCCCGAATTTAAAGATCAGGCATTGCATGAATGGTAGGATGGATCAAGTCAGTGGAATTTGAAGGAAATCTACGGTAGTCAATTCTCCAGATGGCGCTTCGTGTCTGTAGGTTGATGAAAAATTTAGGAATCGAGTCACCGGAAACATTTGAAAGAAAATTTGAAAATTGGTCATGTTATGATGAGTGCGAGGTTAGCTGAACTGATGAACGCTGACTGCGTTTCTGAGTGATGATATTGCAATTTGCGAAAAATATAATGTGGTGGACATACACAAAGTGTAAAAATGGGCCTGAGACCACATGGAGTTGAACGAGCTTTCGGAAATGTTTATGTCACACTTGAACTTTTTTTAGGTGACTTGATCGACGCACTTGTGTGTTCCGTGATGTCGATGGAAAAGCGCATTATCAAGTGTGCAAATATCTCATTTCACGCACATTTACTCGGAAAGTGGAACTGTAACTTGTGACGGGCCGAGTACCTTGAGCGATGGGTCTCCTTTGGTGGCAAACTGACGTTCGATTGTCAGAAACCACCACCCGGTAGAGGCGTAAAGTTGCTTCGGAAATTGTTGTGTGAATTTATGCCACCGTGAAGTCACTACAATTCAGAGCATGCAGTTTTTTGTCAAGTTAAATTTGATCTCGTTGGAGCAATTTGATTTCGCACACTTTATGCAATGATGATGCATGGATGGTTCAGGAAGAATTTGATGATGTCTTCAAATAAACTTAATGATATGAGCCTCAAAACCGTTTTTTGTCCGAATTTGAACAGCGGATGCGGCGCTACATTATATGACTCTCATCCAAACAGCACCAAAACATCATATTATGCGAACAAGATTCAACCTTTTAACGGCTTGTATAATCCGTGAACCAATGCAAGTTGAGGCGGAGGAAGTTGCGGTGGTTGCTTACGAATTGAAAATGGCACTTTTGGAAACATTACGAATCAAATTAGGATTCGTACAACGAGAAAAGCAGAAGCCTCAGAAAGGCTAATGCAATTTTTAGAGGACATTAGGTGCTAAATTGCATGAAGATAATCTGTTTT